>PVIY010029287.1:0-32181 GCA_004026745.1 Myrmecophaga tridactyla
CCTTTAGGAATTATTCTCAATGGCTGATCTAAATTTGGACAGTGCCACTTAAAGAAGAAATTGTTAACACATTATCGCAATTCTGTGTGGTCACAATATAAGTTAGGTAAAGTGGCGGAGTGGCTAGAGAGTGGGGTTCCTGACCTTTAGGTGATTATCCAATTAGGGTTGCATTGCAAGAAAAACAAGACATTAAAAGAAGTGCTCTATTTTTAACCATTTGGGGAACTGTGTGAAGATAAAATACATTGTAAAAATATTTAATTTACTGTATCTTAAAGATTTGGAGGGAGCTATAAGTAAGAAGCCTGTTGCAAAAGAGATGGATTCAGTAGAGAAGGCTTTAAAACACTGTAAGGTATTAAAGAAGTCCCTAGACAAGGTCTGGGGGTGGGGGTGGAGTTAGAAATGGATATTACAAGTTTTACATGAAATCTTCACCTGTAAGAGTTATCCATGGGATGATCTTCTTTCTTCTCCCTTCCCTCCACCTCCTTCACCTGTTGTATCATACTCACTGTCTCTGACATCTTAGGAGGCAACACCCCCAGATGCAGGTCAGGCAGCAATGATGTTCCTGCCCTTTCTGCCACCTGTGAGTCTGGCCAAGTTCCCTGTGTTTCTCTAGCACACCCTTATATGATCCTATTGAAGGAAAAACTTCCTGGGTCTTATATCTTTGTGCATTCAGACAGGGTGCAATCACTTCTGGGGCAGGGCAATTTCCAATGTGTCAGGTCCCTTTAGGAACTGATGAGGAAAGACACTCTTAAAGAGCTATGTTGGTCAACATGCCATTATTGGAATTTGACTAGTTAAAATGGAAAATAGTACTACTGGTTCCAAGGCTCATCTGGACCAAATGAAAAGACTATTTGTGTCTATTTCTTGTGACACACACCCAGAATTGGGACAACATTGAGTCACTGATGGATGTGTCATTAACCTTAGATGAGAGATGAATGGTGTTAGATAAGGCAAACCAAGAAGCTGAAGGCTTAGAAGAAGTGTTCCCTTTAAACTCTGTACAAGCTGTCCCCAGTGACACTGTCCCTAAGGCAAATACCTCCTGGGATTCTAATCACCGTGAGAATGGGCTCCTTTAGAGAATTATTAGGTATGCATTTTAGCTGGCTTTTAGAAAGGGGCCCCAAAACAAAAATCTCTGAACAAAATAGAGGAGGTTCAGAAAAGGCTAAGGAGAATCTCTCTGCTTTCTGAGAAAGAATCTTTGAGGCATACCATAGGTATTCTGATGTAGGTCTTGAAACTCTGGATAACACTAGAATGATTAAAGTAATTTTTGTTAGAGTGTTCTGGATATTTGGTGTCAGTTACAGAAGCTAGAGTGCTGGCTTAGAATGTCCATGGCTTTCAAGGTATTCAGCAATCAGAAGCAAGCTCAGGAAAAGCAGCAGATGAAGCAACAGACTGCCCTTCTGTCAGCTGTTCTAGTTGGGACCTGAGCATGAGGATGGCATAGTGGAGAAAAAAGGAAGGAGAAACCTATTAAAGATCAGTGTGCTTACTGCATGAGGAATAGCATTGAAAGAAAGACTGCACCAAGCTGACAAATAAGAAAAAAGAGAAGAATAAAATGGCATTAATGGCCCATGGGTCTGAAATAGAAGACAATGATTGGGGTGCCCAAGGGCATTGGTAACATTTTCTTCTGCTATACCTAGAACCTCAGGTAAAGATAAAGAAAGGAAGCAAATTAGTGAATATTTTATTGATACAAGAGCAACTTATTCTATGTTAAATCAGCAGTTGACTGCTAAGACAAATGAGCAAATAATGATAATTGGAATAAATGGCCAAAATACAGCTAGGTTGCTTCCACAGCTTTTAGATTGTAAAATTGGAAAAGCATAAATTTTTGTATGTGTCTGAAGGTCCTATACCCTTACTGGGAAGAGATTTGCTAAATAAATACCCAAGTGGTATTTCCAAAAGGAAAAATAAAGATCTGTGTGCCTCCAGACAAAGCTCTACATGTATAGGCTGCCCTTTTACAAGCTGAAGAATCTGAAGAGGAACCCGTACCAGGTCACATATTAGAACATGTCACCTCTGAGTTATGGTAATCTTGCACCCCATGGACAACTGTAGCTTCCCATTCATTAAAGATTGAGTTCAAGGCAGGAACAAATCAATCCATTGCATGTTAATATCCTTTGTCATTGCAAAGAAAAAATGACATTAAACCAGTAATAGAAACTTTAAAACAATGTGGCTTCATTCAGTCTTGCCAACCTCCATGTAATATGCCTGTACTCCCAGTCTTGAAACCTGGTACTAATGGAGAATACAGGTTGACCAAGATTTTAGGGCTAGAAACAAGATTGTGAAAGGCAGTTACCCAGTTGTGCCTAATGATCACACTCTTCAACAGCTATGACTAGGAACTTCAAGTATTTCTCTGTATTAAATTTAAAGGATGCTTTCTTTTGCATCCCAAGAAATATTTGCCTTTAAATGGAAAATCCCAGGCACTAAAGTTAGAGAGCAGCTTATGTGGACTGGTTTACAACAAGGATTTAAGAATTTTCCCACACTTTTTGGGAAATTATTAGCAAGTGGTTTGCATTATTTGCAACTGTACTGAGGTATGCTTTAGCAGTATGCACATGATATTTTAATAGCCAGTGAGAATCCAGAAGTTTCAGATGCAAATACAATTAAGATTCAAAACTTTCTAAACTCTAGGGACATAAAATATTTCAGAAACAGGCTCAAATCACTAAGCCATATGTCAATATTTAAGATATTTCTTCTCCATAGGTTGAAGGGCGCTCCCACCTGATAGGCAGAAAGCCTTGGTAAATATTTTAGTTCCTAAGTCAAAGATGTAACTACAGAAATTTCTAGTAATGGCCAGATTCTGCCAAATCTGGATCCCCAAGTTGGGGCTCATTGTCAAATATTTGCATGTTGCTGTGCAGGACTCAGACAGAGAAGCCCTAGAATGGACTGCAGCATGTAATCAGGCCTTTCATTAAATTAAAGAAAAGCTGTGCTCTGTGTCAGCCTTAGAACTGCATAATGTGTGCAAGCCTTTTGATCTGTTTGAACATGAGAGACAGAGAAAAGGGGTTGGGGCTCTCATGCAAAGCTTTGAAAGGCCTTCATGACCTGTAGCATATTTTTCAAAGAAACTGGACTTAGTGACACAGGGATGACTTCCTTGCCTTTGTGATGTGGCTTTCACTTTTGATAATTTTCAAGATGTTACAAAATTTACCTTGGATCTGGAAGTTACACTGCAAACTCCACACAGCCTGGTCTCTTTGCTTGAGTAGAAAGGAGGTGACTGGCTGACTGCCAGCAGGCTAGGGTAATATCAAGGCATATTATTACATAACTTTAATGTGTGCCTTTTGAGTTCTATGGTTTTAAATCCAGGTACACTTTTACCTGAATCTGAGTGACTTGCCTGGTGTGATTGTGTTCAGGTGATTGAGAAAGTTTTCTCTAGTCAATCAGATTTGTGGAACACCCCAGAAAGGAATCTGACTTGAAATGTTCACATACAGAGGCAGTTTTATGGACCATGGACATCAATGATTATAATATGCTATAGTAACCTTGACAGAGGTACTAGAAGCCAAACTTGATCTACCAAGTACATCAACTCAAAAGCCAAACTCATTGCCCTGACTAAAACCTTGACCATCAGAAGAGATAAGAAAATAAATATTTATGCATACTTTCATTATGCCTTTTCTGTAGTGCATGCTTATGGCACAATTTGGAAGGAAAGAGGACTTGTAACCACCAATAATAGAGAGATTAAGCATCCAGTGTCCATATTAGTTTTACTCTAAACTGTACCGCTGCCAGTAGAAGTTGCTATGATGCATTGTTTGGGGCATCAGAAATCACAAAGTTATCTAGCAAAAGGGAATCATAAAGCTGATTTAGCAGCAAAAGTCACTACTAGGATACTATTTAACCCAAATATATCAAGAAAATAGCCCTTATCCTGACTTCAGACTTCTCATCATTCACTCCACTTTATGAAACAAAAGACTTACAGCCAAAGAATGGGGATTTAATGTTAGGTCAGAGGAAGGATGGTTGCTATCAAAACTAGGCCATGTTCTCCTGCCAGAAAAACTAGTATAAATGGTGCTGTAGTGTTTGCACCAAGGAACTGACTATAGACAATAGGCCTTTGCAACATGGATCAGAAACCACATTGTAGGACCAAAAATTCCAAGCAACAATCCATAAGGTGATGAGCAGATCCATAAAGTCATAAAACAATCCAAAAATGATTAGGCCTCTTTTGATAGAAGGGGTGCAGGCTCATGGGTTTTTGCCTGGAGAAGATTGGCAAATAGACTTTACAGCGACACACCCAACTGCACTGAAAGTGCAAATGAAGTCACAAAAGTATTGCTCAAAGAAATAATACCTAGGTATGGAGTGATAGTGGTAGCATCTCTGCTTCAAAAATAACTCAAGAATTTCACAGGCACTTGGAATAAATTGGAAACTGCATGCCTTCTGGAGAACTCAGTCAACTGGAAAAACAGAGAAAATGAATTATACTCTTAAAAAAGTCTATTGCTAAGACATGTCAAGAAAACAACTTCTTGTGGGAAGAGGTATTGCCTATTGTCCTCCTCAGAATCTAGGTAGCCCCTAGAAGTGAACTAGGTTTGATTCCTTTTGAAGCGATTTATGAGAGGCTTTTTCTCAAAAATGCAATTAAGAATATATCTATGTGAACCCTGTATGATAAATTGCAGAGAAATACACTCATCTCCTTGGAGAGTACTGTCAATGTTATTTCTGAGTTTACTAATAATCAACTTTCTTTTATTAATAACTAATCTGTATATCAGCCTACAGATATACTCCAGTCTGAATTAGAAGATTATTTCTAAACACACCCCTTATATACCTCAACCCAGGTTGGAAAAGGATAGCTAATTGCAGAAAATGGGACTCAACATGGAAACATCCCCATTTATGAAGAAGAACAAAACAGCTCTGCCCACTCAAGACTTGTAGAAGAAATATCCAATTTTAAGCGTGATAGAATTATCTCCCTTTGGAAAGATGAATGGCCCAATGCAAAGCCATTCAAATCCTGTAAGCTGACACCAGAGTTGGCATCTGAAGCAAAAGAATTACCAGCCTATTTGCCTCCATGTGGAGCTGGTTGGCTCTGTGGGTGTAACTTCCGGCCATACTTACCTTTCAATATGGATGGGGAGATGTACTATTGAATACCCCTTTCTATCTGGGCAAATGCTTAAAAATCTAAACACTGAGTAATGTAGAAACCTTAGAAGGCTGTTTACCTTTGAATTAAAAGTTTTATACTCAAGCAGAACAGAGAGAGACTTACACTGGTGGGAATGGTCTTCAGCTATTTTCCTCCCAGGACGGCATGCCTTAGATGCCCTCTCTCAAATTACTGCCCTATCCAATACCATAGCCCGATTTATACAAGATACTAAACTAAGGCTCAGCTAGCTAAATAAAGAAGTAATCCAGATAAGAAAAGTTGGGCTCAAAAATAGAATGGCTTTAGACAAATTGAATGCAGCTCAAGGAGGAACCTGGGATTGTCGTTAAGTGCTGCACATAAATACCAGAAGAATATGACAGTATAATCTTAATATTAGACCATACATAAGATGACACTGATCATATTAAAGATTATAGCAAGTTAGACTAATTTTCTGAATAGTTAATGAACTTACTTATGAAATGGAAAATGGCACTCATGAGCATAACTTGTAATTTGCTTGCCATATATTTGTCATACTGTCACCTATATTGTGTCTATGAGCTTATGTCCAGAACATATTCCAGACTAATATAAAAATGTTTTCATCCATACGTAGCAGGAAACAAATGCAGAAGATTAGACCTTGGCTCAATTTCCTTACATAAGGAATGCTTACAAGATGTCACTTCCTAAGAATAAGAAATAACAGATAAGGGGGAACTTGACAACTGAATACCTGGAAAGATGCATACTATAATCCTTTAGCTGGAAAATGCTTAGTATATCATTTGGTGGCTAGAAAACTTTTATTATAATCTCTTCCTTCCTACATGTAGCATTGATTCACCTGAAGCCTTTAGCTCTTTCTGGAGTAGTTTGCTGATGATCTAATCTCAAATATTTACTCTCTGTTCCTAATTATACTAGACAGACCTCAGCTTTCCTTACAGGAATGAGATAACAGCCTAAAGCAGAATGGAATGGCTCCAGAAACACCATATGGCCCAATAAATCAGCACTTTTTCTACCTTGAGAACAAAGATCTGAGATATCTGGATATTCTGCAAAGAAAGGAAGATGGGGTCTATTTGTAGGATCTGCACATAAATGTCAGAATCCTGCACTGTGGTTAAGGACACAGCTGATAGAGTACTGTAACTGGAAAAGCAGGATATGCTGACCAAGTAAGAATGAAGCACGTGCTTTCTCATTTTGTATTTTTCTCTGGACCCATGCCATTTCTTTATCTCCTCGGGCTATAAAAGGCCTAGATCCCTTTTTCTCACTTTGAACTGGTCTTGGAAATATTTCCTCCATTTCTTTACATGTGCACCTGTAATAGAATTCACCTTCTCCACAAAGATTCGTGTATCTCTCTTTAGTGGTTGGATGCGGTGGACTCAACTACAGGAAGCCATGATTTTATAATATCCTTGACAAGAATAAGTATTCTACTAGAGCTGGATGAAGCATTTTATAATTACCAATGAAGACACTTGACATTGCAGCTGAAGTCTACTGTATTCCTGATAATTTTGTCAGAATACATACTATTAGTTATTGGCAAATGCCACTGAAATCTCCAAATATACTTGTGGATTTTTCTATTTATCTTTGCCCTTTGATAGCATTTTCAAGCATTCCTATTATTTTCATAAATGATTAGAATTTACATATTAGATTAATTGACCCCTTTATCATTATGAAATAAATTATTTTACTTAAGTAATATTTTTCATTCTGAAATTTTTATTATATGATCTTTAAGTAGCCTCTCCAGCTTTCTTTGTGCTAGTGTTAGATTGTACATAATTTTCTGTTATTTAATTTCTGACATATTTGTGTCCTTATATTTAGAGAAGATTTTCTGTAGGCAGCTTATAGTTGGGTTGTGTTTTTTGTATGCATTGTGACAATATTTTAATTGAGTATTTAGATCATTTCAATATAATATGTTACTGCTATTGTTAGGTTTCAGCATATCTTCTTGCTCTTTGTTGTGTATGAATCCTATACATTCTTAAGTTTTCCTTCTTTGTCTTCTTTTTGATAAATTCAATATTTGTTTGATTCTGAGCTTTTGGATTATGCATTTAAAATAATGAAACCTGTAGATCATCAGTGCCATTCCAGTTTCCAATCTTTGAAGAAATTCCCACCTTTGAAAAGACTATTCTCCTAAAGTAGCTTAACATAATCAGAATCAGGTAGGTACATTTATAATAAAGAATGTGTTGATACTACCTGTAAAAAATGTAATTATTTTGTGACAGTACTTGCTGAACTATAGGAGAATCCAATTGTGCAACATCAACAGTTCAGTATAAATACTACAAAAATTTAATTGACAATTTTACTTAATGGCAGCACAACATTGGAATCTAATTTACAGTATTAAATTATATGTGAATGTATTTCAAATGGGAACTGTTAGGTTGTCTATCAGTTACTAGAATAATTTTTATAAAGGACCATACAACGTAGTGAATCTTAATGTGAACTATAGACTTCAGTTAATAGTACAACTATAGTAATATATTCCCTCAGTTTTAGCTAATGAAAGGTGTTCATAATAGGGAGATATATAGGAAATCTGTATTTTTGCATGATTTTCTGTAAATTTACAACTACAGTAATAAAAAAAGTTAGAGCACAATGCAAATTGCAATTCAGAAAAACCAAAGCAAACAAAAATATCTGCATTCTGATTATTCTAGTTTGCTAGCTGCCAGAATGTAAAATACCAGAAATGGAATGGCTTTTAAAAAGGGGAATTTAATAAGTTGCTAGTTTACAGTTCTAAGACTGAGGAAATGTCCCAATTAAGTCTATAGAAATGTCCAATATAAAGCATCCAGGGACAGATACCTTGGTTCAAAAAGGCCGATGATGTTCAGGGTTTCTCTCTCAAGTGAGAAGGCACATGATGAACACAGTCAGGTCTCTCTCAGCTGGAAGGGCACATGGCGAACATGGCATCATCTGCTAGTTTTCTCTCCTGGCTTCTGGTTTCATGAAGCTCCCCAGGAGGCATTATCCTTCTTCATCTCCAAAGGTCGCTGGATCATGGACTCTCTGCTTCATGGTGCTGCAGCATTCTCTGCTCTCTCCAAACTACTTTCATTCTCCAAAATGCTCTCTCTTTTATGGGACTCCAGAAACTTATCAAGACCCACCCAAATGGGTAGATACATGGTGTCACCTAATCCAGTTTATCAACCACTCTTGATTAAATCACATCTCCAGGGAGATGATCTGATTACAGTTTCAAACATACAGGTTTGAACAGGGATTATCCTGCCTTTATGAAATGGGATTTAGATTACACCATGGCTTTTCTAGGAGACATACATCTTCTCAAACCAGCACATTGATGTAATATAAACTGATAAGAAATTTTATCACTAACCAGTGACAAAATACATTGAAGATTGTCCTGATCACCTTCCTAAAGTTTATTTTTAAGTTTTGTTTTTGTTTAATCTCACTACAAGATTTGATTGCAGATGTGTAATTGATTTGTGGGACAAAGTAATTTCTAATTCCTTCATTCAAGGAATGAAGAGGCAAAAAAAAAATAGAGGAATAATCAAGGATTTTGTAGCACCTAACCTAACAGGAGATTTCTTACCATAATAACATATTTTGCTGAATAATGTTTTTATATGCAGTTTAATAGATTTTGAAACTCAAATTTATAGAGCTCCAATGCGTTGTCCAAGTAAGAAGCTACTGTGAGTAGAGAAATTCAAAATAATCCAATTTATTCCTGCTAAAAAGTCATCACAAATGATTTATAGAAAGTAAATTACACAAAAAAATTCTTGGTAATAAGGTGTGGAGATTGTCTAAATGAGTTTAAGATGATTATCATCTTCTATTACTCTGGAAGAGCTTTCTGTTAATGTGGAGACAACATCTATTTAAAATTTAAATAGCAAAGATGAAAAAGAACAGTCAGACAAACTTCAGTCACATTTAGCCAGATGCAAAACATTTGAATGTTGGAAATATCTAGATGTGCTACATTCTGTCCATATCCTCAAAAGTATACTCATGAAAGAGGCACACTTATCCACTGTTGGTGGGAATGTCAAATGGTACTACCACTGTGGAAGGCAGTTTGGCAGTTCCTCAGGAAGCTAAGAATAGAATCACCATATGACCCAGCAATACCATTGCTAGGTGTGGCAGTTAGATTCAGTTGTCAACTTGGCCAGGTGAAGGCACCTAGTTCTGTTGCTGTGGACATGAGTCAATGGTACACAAACCTCATCTGTTGCTCATTACATCTGCAGTTGGCTAGGAGGCATGCCTGCTGCAATGAATGATGTTTGACTTAATTGGCTGTGCTTAAATGAGAGAGTGCAATATAGCACAGCCCAAGCAGCTCAGCATTCCTCATCTCAGCACTCACAGCTCAGCCCAGGCCTTTGGAGATGTAGAAAGAATTCAGCCCAGGGAAAGTTGTTGGAACCCAGGGGCCTGGAGAGAAGGCCAGCAGAGACCATCCTGTGCCTTTCCACATAAGAAAGAACCTCAGTGGAAAGTTAGCTGTCTTTCCTCTGAAGAACTAACAAAATACATCCCCTTTTTTAAAAAGCCAATCTGTCTCTGGTGTGTTGCATTCTGGCAGCTAGCAAACCAGAACACTAGGTATCTACTCAGAGGACAGGAGGGAAAAGACACAAATGGACATTTGCACATGAATACTTATAGCAGCATTACTTACAATTGCCAAGAGATGGAAACAGCCAAAATGTCCATCAACAGATGAGTGGCTAAACAAGCTGTGGCATACACATACAATGGAATATTATGCAGCTGTAAGACAGAATAAAGTTATGAAGTATGTAACAACATGGATGGACCTTAAGGACATTATGCTGAGTGAGGTTAGCCAGAAACAAAAGGACAAATACTGTATGGTCTCACTGATATGAACTAACATTAATGAGTGAACTTGGAGAATTTCAGTTAAGAACAGAGGTCATCAGGAGATAGAAATAGGATTGATACTGGGTAATTGGAACTGAAGGGATACAGATTGTGCAATGGTACTGATTGTAAAAATTCAGAAATGGATAGCACAATACTACCTAGTTGTAACACAATAATATTAGAACACTGAATGAAGCTGAAAGTGAGAATAATAGAGGGGGGAGGTCTGGGGGCACAAGTGAAATCAGAAGAAAAGATGTATGATAAAGATCAAGATGGTATAATCTAGGAATGCCTAGAGTGTATAATGATAGTGACTAAATGTACAAATTTAAAAGTGTTTTGCATGAGTAAGAACAAAGGAATGTCAATAATGCAGGGTGTTGAAAATAGATGGTAATTAATATTTTAAAACTTCAACTTATGTGTGAGACTAAAGTAAAAAATATTTATTTGGTACAAAATTTATATTTTGACTAGTGCTTTTTGTAATATAACTTATATGGACAGCTTAATTGAAAACCATAAGTACATGGAACCTTAAGTAGGGCATGAGATTTTGTAGGTTTGTCCAGAGTGATGACTTGGTAAATCCCAGAAGGATTTGAACAGTGAATAAAAATGTATTTGCAAAGTCCCCTTGGGGGAATTGTGATAAATGGGGAAAATTCAACTTCCCCAAGTGGAGAATTTTTGATATTCTCACAAGCAGAGGGGACAACCAAAAAAACAGTCTGAGCCTCTAATCTTGGGGTTTGTTCATATGAAACTTAACCCCACAAAAGATAGGCTAAGCCTACTTAAAATTAGGCTGAAGTCACCCCCAAGAGAACCTCTTTTGTTGCTCAGATGTGGCATGTCTCTCTCAGCCAACACAACAAGCAAACTCACTGCCCTCCCCCTCTCTACAAGGGACATGACTCCCAGGGGTGTGGATCTTCCTGGCAATGTGGAACAGAAATCCTAGAATGAGCTGGGACTCAGCACCAAGGGTTTGAGAAAACCTTCTCGACTGAAAGGGGGAAGAGAGAAATGAGACAAAATAATGTGTCAATGCCTGGGAGATTCCAAACAGTTTAGAGGTTATCCTGGAGGTTATTCTTATGCATTAAATAGAGATCATCTTTTTAGTTAAGGTGTAAATAAGGTGTAAGGTTTATATTTTCAGGCAGCTGGAGGGAACTGCCTGAGAATGTAGAGCTGTGTTCCAGTAGCCATGTTTCTTGAAGATGATTGTATAATGATATAGTTTTCACAATGTGACTGTGTGATTGTGAAAATCTTATTTTGATGCTTCTTTATCTACCTTATGGACAGATGAGTAAAACATATGGATTAAAAATAAATAAATAATAGAGGGAACAAATGTTAAAATAAATTTAGTAGATTGGAAAAAAATTGTACTCATATATAAGCAGAGCTTAAATGACAGTAGTTTATCTTCAAAATTATTTATTTCTCCTCATCATTTCTAATTCATTTTATATTGTTTGTAAAAACCACTTATATTCTTACTTCATAATTTCTTACTTTCTCCATTTTATGAGTTAAATGCTTTGAAAGTTTCACAAAACCTCATGTTTTAAAGTCATATCTGTTTACAAGGTAAAACCAGCTCAAGTTTTACCAGTAATAGAGTCAAGCAATTTGGAAATAATTGATCTGTTAATCTATACATATCATGACTTCAAAAATTTCTGCATTATTAAAATTTCATCTGTGGGACCCAGATTTGGTAGACACACCAGATCTAGGAGAAAGGTGGAAGACTCACCCAATTCTACTCAACCACATGGAGGGAGAACAACACCCAGAAGAGTTCCTCTGAAGAGCTCCTGTGAAGTATATTCTACCATTGTTTTGGTGGAAGTCCTGTCACAATAATAAGGAAAATAAAATAACCATATACTTGTGTAATTCATGCAACAGATAACAGCATTGCCATGCAGGAATATGAAAATGGCCAAGCTATTTGGACTTCCATTGATAATGTGATTACATATTATTTTCTTGTAGTTTTTGGCCAGAGTGAGGTTTTGAATAAGGTAAAAATGCTTGAACCTGAGAGTGGTTATTTACTGGAAGGGCTAAGAATGAATCAGGGCTTAGAGTGAGGATTTGAATGACACACCCAGAGATCCCATGGATGTCCCCTAGAGGCAGCTCTGAGAGAGCTTTACAAAGGAATTAGTTTCCCAATTTCTCATTGAACCAGAGGTGGGAACGAAGATAACTATAGAAGTTATGAAAGAAGTGGTATTTTATATCTCTAGTGAGTCCAGAGGAAATGATTAATCTGTCCAGCAATCAACAAAGGCACAGGGGTAGATTTCAGGACCCTGAGTAATGGAAATGTTCAAGGCTTTCCAGTAGTAAGCAAAGGATCATTAGTAGCTAAAAGGCTAAGAGGAAACAAGGACAGAAGAAGTAAACTGCTAGCAAGGGACAGGAATTGAGCATTACTTATCTTATGGCTTCATCTTTTTAAGAAGCAGTTTGAGATCAGTTATAGGTTCATAAGAATATTGTGGGAATGAGGAGCTTTCATTGGGTTTCCAGTCCCCACTGGTGTTTGGCCAATGTGGCCTGCTGGCTCCTTTTGTATATAAAGGCCTTGTCACTTTGTATAGAGTATGGCAATACAAACCTGGAGATGATTTCCTTCAGCAGGGCCCTTACTACTTCCAAGGCTTCTTCTGTTCTGTAAGGAAAGCCATCTATCATCCTGAAAATCAGCAAACACTATCAGGTATTCTACTTTCCTTTGGCTATGTGCCAGTCATCTCCTTGTTCTGTTCCTCTTGTTTGACCTCCTTTAACAGGAGAAGGGATCCTGTTTTGAGGTTGTTTTTCACACAGATTAAGCACTTCTGGACTATATTTTCTGCATGTTTGGGCCAAGTATAAACTTCTGCATCCACTGGTAAATGGTATCTCTTCCAAAATGACTTCTGTGCTGGTTTGAAATGATGTATGCACCCTAGAAAAGCCATGTTTTAATCCTAATCCCATTCTGTAAAGGCAGCCATTTCTTCTAATCCCTATTCAGCATTGTATGTTTGAAACTGTAATTAGACCATCTCCCTAGAGATGTGATTTAATCAAGAGTGATTGTTAAACTGGGTTAGGTGGAGGTGTGTCTCCACCCACCTGGGTGGGTCTTGATTGGTTTACTGGAGTCCTACAAAAGAGGAAACGTTTTGGAGAATGAGAGATTTGGAGAGAGCAGAGAATGCTGCAGCAACACAAAGGAGAGTCCATGAGCCAGCGACCTTTGGAGAAGAAGAAGGAAAATACCTCCCAGGGCGCTTCATGAAACTGGAAGCCAGGAGAGAAAGCCAGCAGATGATGCCATGTTTGCCATGTGCCCTTCCAGCTGAGAGAGTAGCCCTGACTGTGTTCACCATATGCCTTCTCACATGAGAGAGAAACCCTGAACTTCATTGGCCTTCTTGAACCAAGGTATCTTTCCCTGGATGCCTTTGATTGGACATTTCTATAGACTCGTTTTAATTGTGACATTTTCTCAGCCTTAGAACTGTGAACTTGCAACTTATTAAATTCCCCCTTTTTAAAAACCATTCTTTTTCTGGTATATTGCATGCTGGGAGCTAGCAAACTAGAACAACTTCCTTGAAGTAAAAGTGCAATAACATTTTCTACTAAATGCTCAGACACTAGTAAAATTCTTTGTTCATTATAAATTCACCCATCCTTCTTGGTTCAGTAAGTCTCTTCAGGGGTTTCAGGGCTTGTACATAATCTGTATTTATAAACCCTCTCTAAATTCTATTATTTAATATTAGGGTTTAAATGAGACTGAGTCCATATTAATTACCAGAGTCAGGATATTATGTTTTGGCTTTTGGATTTTTGCTACTCCTTTAGTAACCTGGTCAACTAAATTGTTTACTTTTGCTATGAGGCTACTACTATTCTGATGCTCCAGAAAATAAACAGTTGCTACTTCCTGTGGCAATGTAATGGTCTTTAGCAAGACTAATATGGTTTGTGCATGTTTAATTTCCTTCTTCCCTGAGGTTATTATCTATCTCTTTCCAAATTGTTTTATTTATAGACCACAGAAAAGGCATATTTGCATCAGTATAAATGTTGACTTTGTTCTCTTTCTCAGATTCCATGCTCTTGTGAAAGTTATAATTTTTGCCCTCTGAGCAGATGAACCTGGAGGAAGTGCATTCACCTATAGAACATCCTGCAGAGTTACTATAGCATACCAAACTCTTCTGAGTCCTTAGTCCATGAAGCTGCTTCCATCAGGGAATATTTCCAGGTCTGGATCCTCTAGAGATTGGTCCAGAAGTTCTGGTCATGTGGGATAAATTTCTTTGGTTATCTGTATACAGTCTTGGACAGGTCCTTTCTGTGCACAGGAAAGTAAGGTGGCCAGTTTCAGAGATGAGACTGCCTTTAATATTACAATAGGATTATCCAGCATTTATGGCCTGGTTGCTGCCTAACTCACTGGAGGGATATAACATAGTAGGGAGTGTGCACTGTGGTAGGTTTCCCTAAGGTAAATTTTTGGGGCCTTGCTCCAGGTCACAGGTGGCACCTGCTGCATGGAGGCATGATGGACATCCTTGAGTTACTATATCCAACTATTTAGAGTAGTAGGAGACAGGCCTTCATATACTGCTGTATTTGTTTGAATGTGTTATGCACTGCCACCAAAACAGCCATGTTCTTTTAATCCAGTCTTGTAAGGGTAGATCTATTGTAGGCTGGGACCTTTTGATTAGGTTGATTCCATGGAGATGTGACCACACCCATTCACGGAGGATCTTAATCCACTTACTGGAGTCCTTTAAAAGAGAGGCATTTTGGAGGAGATGCTAAGCATGGACACTCAGAAGCTAAAGGACCCAGAACCTGGAGAGATCTAACAGAAGCTAAGAGATGAAATCCAGAATTTTCCCCAGAGAACCTGAGAGAGTACCGACAGATGCTTAGAGAGAAAAATATCCTGCTGAAGCAAGGGTCAATAGATGCCAGCCATGTGCCTTCGCATCTGACAGAGGTATCCCAAATGCTGGTAGTTTTTCTCTTAGTCTGGGTGTCATCCTGTTGAAGACTTAATATCAGACATTTCCATGGCTTTGAACAGTAAATTGGTAGCATAACAAATCCCCTTTATAAAAGCCAATCCATTCCTGGTATATTGCATTCTGGTAGCTTTAAACCAAAACAACTGCCTAAATTTGTGTCAGTACTCCAGGGTTTATTCCTTGCTGCTTGTGCACAAATAAATCAAAGGGCTTCCCAGTGTCTGAGATACCAAGTGCAGGTATCACTAGAGGTTTCACTTCTATAGTATGACATGCTTACTGGCTCAGCAGTCCACTTTAAAGTCTCATTGTTTTTCAATTAAGATCCTCATATAAGGGTTTAGCTATAAATCTAAAATTTAGGATCCAAATTCAGCAGAATTTGATCATTCCCAGGAGCCCATGTAGTTTTCCTGGTAGTAGGCAGAGCCTGTCTGGCAAAAATGTCTCTCTTGTCAGGCAACAGGTTTCTTTGTTCCTTTGACAGGTCTAATCCCAAATATTTTAGACTATAATGTGAAATTTTGGCTTTCTTTTAGGAAATATTATAGCCCAGTCCTGCCAGAAAGTTCAAAGCTAGGGTAATAGTTTGATGTGAAGCTTCCTTGGAGGTTTTAGTTATCAGAATAACATCTACATATTGTAGTAAAACTCCTTCCTAAAGATGAAGCTCTCAGAACATTTCTCCAAATAGAGTGGGGATATTCTTAAACCCCTATAGGAGCACAGAACAGCAATATTGTTATTTTACATTAGTATTGGGATCCTCCCATTCAAAGGCAAATAATTCTTGGAATTCTGATCTTAGAGGTATGCAGAAGAAGGCATCCTTAAGTCCAATACAATAAACCATCAGAGATTCCCAGATAGAGGGGTTGGTAATATTAAGAGTTAGTTCTTACTTATCTTTATTAAATTAATAAAATAAATCTTCCACTATTTTATTAATAGCCTTGTGGACTGCATGAATTGTTAAGCATTAGTACCAGATTTCTAGAGAGACAGAATAAAGTTCTGTATAGAGATGGGCATGGTTGAATTAATTAATGCCAGAGAAATATATCTATTAATGGTTCTATGCCTTCCCTGGCCTTCTTCTCCAGAGTGTACTGTTTCAAATGGTGTGTGTGTGTGCATGTGTGTTTGTGTGTGCAAGTTTCTACCTGGATCAGTTCAGAAGTTCTGTAACATCCTATCAGCCAATACCTTTGGTCTCACTTTCAGGAGACTACCTTCCAGTATCTCAAGTCTCCATATTGCAGTATAGTAATTCAGCTGGAAGAGCTCAGACTGGCTAGGTGGAACTTCAATGTTTATTCTTTCTGAGGAGAAAGCCACTTGAGCATTTAATTTGGTTAGTAGATTCCATCCTAGCAGTAGCATAAGGCATTCAGGAATTTAATAGAAGCTGTGCTTTAAATTGATACACCAGGTGAAATACAAGGGGTTGTAGGAAGAGTTTCTGGGTCAACACTCCAAAACCACAGTAATAGCCAATGTCTTTGGAGACAGAGTCTTGTTTTTCATTTAAAACAGAATAAGCAGTACTAGTCTCTATTAGAAAGTCTATTCTTTCTCAGCATCACAGTTTCTCTGGGCTCTTGGAGGGAAATGTTGATGGGAGCCATTGTGTTTAAAAGTACCCCTGGGCCCTAGCAGTTCTGTTCCCTCTTGCTCTCCATGAGCTGGGGCATTCAGAAGGCTCACCTGAAAGCAATTCTTCATTCCTCCCCCTTTGGTTGGTTCAGACACTCCCATTTTTGGTGTTCTTTGTCCTTATAATAGGCGCCTTGTTATGGCCCTAAAGGGTGGTGGCCTTTTCTCTGACTGGACAGAGGATGGTTGGATAGTTCTTACCTAAGGTAAGAAAATTATAGATCAATGACTCTTGACTATAAATGTAAAAATCCTCAACAACATACTAGCAAAGTGAATCCAACAGCACAGTAAAAGAATTATACACCATGATCAAGTGGGCTTTATCCCTGGCATGCCAGTGTGAGTCAACATAAGAAAGTCAATTTATAGACTGCACCACATTAAACGATTGAACATAATATCTGATAGACCTATGGAAATCATCATGAAACAGACCAGGAAAGACAATTCTATTAAATATCAGATTTTCATTTTCCTTAAAACTGGAATCAGTCCATTAAACATAGCTTCACAAACATTTCTGACATTGACTTAGATGTTATGTCTTTTCAGGTGACTGTTACTCAATTTCATTTTATTGGACCATGGGAAACAGAATAAGGTCACTGTGTTTATTCTTTTGTGAATTTCCCCAAACAAGCACCTAGAAATACTGTTTTATATTATTTTATTTTGTTACATTGCTATTCAGATGATAAACTTGCTCATTATCATTTCTATCTCATGCAGTCTGCTAACCGAACAACCCATGTATTTCTTCTCTAATGAGCTCTCACTTTCTGACGTTTGCTACACATCCACAGTGACACCCAAACTAATGACTGACTTACTGTCATAAAGTAAGACCACTTTTTATAGTTACTGCATGATACAGCTGTTTATCATTTACTTTGTTGGAAGCATTGAGATCTTTATCCTCACAGGGATAGACTATGACTGCTGTATGGCCATCTCCAAGTCCCAGTAGTACACTGTCATGAGCAGGTGGAGGTGCAATGTGATCATCACAGCTTCTTGTTCTAGGGTATCAGTACACTCTGCCAGTCATTTACATCTCACCATCTTCTTACTCTTCTGTGGTCCCATTGAGATAAATCACTTCTTCTGTGATGTGTATCCTTTGCTAAAATTGGCCTGGGCTGAAACATACAAATTTGGTCTCTTGATAATGTAATTGCTTTTGGTGAGTTTTGTGATTTTGATGATATCTTGTTTCCTGATATTATACATCATCAGAGCTTACCTTGCAGAAAGCCACATCAAAACTATTTCCACTTGCAGTTCTCACATAACATTTCTGATTCTATTCTTTGCATTTGTTCTCTTCATTTACATGAGACCAGCCACAGCTCTTCCAGAAGATACAATGTTTTCTCTTTTTGACACCATCACCACTCCTATGTTCAGCCCTGTGATCTACTCACCGAGGAACTCGGAGATGAAGAATGCCTTGAGGAAAGTGTGGTGTCATTGACTGTGTTTCAGAGAAACAGCATCTATGCTTTAGGCCATTGACAAATTTCATTCTAAGCATTATTCAATGGGTGCCTACTCAACCTTGAGCCTTAATATAGATTTGGAATGATAGATAAATGCTATTCAAGAGTATGCAAACACCAGCCTCAAAGCATAGACCAGAGTCTTCAGCCTTTGCCAAGACCTCCTCTTGGTTGGGCATATTTGATTTATTTTCTCATGGCAATTATTCTTCTACTGTCTTTACATTTATACTTAAAATCCTTCTTACTTTTATTATTCATTTTGACAGTATAAAGAAGAGTTTTCTCTGTCCTCCTGCAATTGTCATGGCAAAACCTAACTGTAAGCCATCTGGTAGAAATGAAAATTTTAGATTCCCAGTTACAGAATCACAAAGCAGAGTTTAGAAGCATGTATTTCCCAGCTAAGGCCAATAGGTAAATGAGTGGCTATTTCAACATTCATAAATCCTCTTTTATAAACTTTGAAACATCTTAAAACATTAACATCTTTCTGTTTATGCTGAAAAAGTTGCTTCTACAAAGATATTGTCATCTACTCCCCCAAAATGAAACACATAATATCCCCAAATTTTGGTATCTGAATAATATTAATATGTTAGTTTCTCTTCTAGTTCAGATTGCAGCACAAATGAAAATCTGTAGCATAAACTTGAGATTGTAAAATTAGCAATAAAAATATTTCATATAAAATAAGTAAATAAATATATAAATTCATATATATAAGCTGTGGCACTCAAAGGAAAATATACATGGTTAAAACAGCTCTTTTTGCTGTTATTGTCAACAGAAACATCAGATTTTGTTAATATTTATATACTTATTTATTTCCATGTATGTCTCACTTTCTTTTTGCTTTTAGCCTGACATTCAGCTGTTTTTGATTCATTATTGAGTATTTTTGAGACTATGAATCTTTGATGATCCTGACATTTTTGTGGCATTGTTTTCCATTAACTATAGCTATTTATCTTGAAAATTTTGAGTGTCTCAATGAATTTCGTGGGTTGCAGATATTGGTCATCCAACCTCATCATGTTGAAACAAACAGTACCAAAATACACATTCACTTGTTTGTTAATTGATTTAGTAGGGGCAGGAGGAGCCTAAAATATCAAGGTAGTGATCTCAGTTACCAATTAATAAAATAATTTCTGTTTTCCTCTTTAAAAGCATAAGGCTTTTGTAACTAAGACTGTATACCAGCTGAGCTAAATGGTGGGGTGGAAAGGAAATATTCTGTAAATGAGGTTTTAGCATAATAGTAAAAAGAGCTACTTTCACTTATATCCTTCTAACTTTTCTTTTCTGAAAAATTAAGAAACTATCATACATTGGTCAATATATCTTTAAAGAAAAAGCTCCATATTTTCTCCATGTTGTCTATACATAGACATTGATTGTTCAGGGTTTATTTCACCATTGTATCATACTAACAACTTCAGCATAATGGAGTGCATGGTATGACCATCGAGTGCTCTATGTAATGTGCCCATTGCCATACTTCTTTTACTGTTAAATAAGTAACTTGATTAGGCTCAATACTTTGTGAGTAGCATCATGGTGAGTAAAACATACCATTAGTCCATAGATTAAAAGTCCATCATAAATAGAAAGGAAAATAATCCTTAAACTGGAAGAGGTATTTAAAAATTTTATGATTTACAAGGGATTAATTTCCAATTTTTTTAAACAACTATATACCATAACAAGACAAAAGATAAACACTCTATTAGAAAAACTGTGCAAATGACATAAACAGGCATTTCACACAAAAGAATAACCAATTCTTGTATGAAAAGTTGATTAATAATGAGGGAAATGAATATTAAATCATGATTTAATATGATTTCAGCCCCACCAGTTGGCAAAACATATGGTTATAAAAGATCATATTTGGCAAGAATGACAGGGACTCTCATACATTGTTTATGAATGCTAATGTTTACAAAATCTTCAATGAAGATTAATTATTAAATTAAGCATATGGCATATCCTATGACTCAGGCAATCAGGTAATATTTATACATGTGAAAAAAAACTTTTGTACATTTCCACCAAAAGAAACTTTCAAAGTACTTGGTTTGTATTGGAAGAAATGGGAAAATAGGAATGAAAAGAAAGAAAAAGAGAGAGAAATCAGTTGTTCAATAATAGAGGAATGGACAAATAACATATACGTTATTCATACAATGAAACACTTCAGAAAGAAAAATGAATTAAGTAAGAATATTAAGCAGATACATGAAACTCATAATGAAATTTCAAAGTAAAAAAGTCATTCACAGAAGATTCGAGATCTACAACAGGTAAAATTAGATAAACTTTTTTTTCAGGATGCATACATATGCATGAATACTATTGATGAATTGATGAGAAAATAAACAAGGAACTTAAAAACTCACAATTCTGAAAGGGGAATTCCCAAAGGGAATACTTTGGGGAAAGGAGTTTTGAGACACTTGAAAGTACTGGTCATGTTTTGTTTCTTCACCAGTAAAAAGGAGTTCATTTTATTTTGAGTCTACATTGTTTGTATATTATATAATATTTACACATACACATAACATATATATGTACATATATATATATAAAATATATATATATGTACATATGTAAATAAAGGAATAGATAAATATACACACTCACAAGCATATAAATATATTTCATTTAAGATATATACTTACCACTGATATTACACAACATGATGTTTTGTTGAAGAGCAGATTGTGATGAAATAAAATAGTGAATTAGAACAATCAACTGGGAAATTCTTTCAGAAGCTAGTATAAAATAACGAAGAAATAAAGATATTAGTATAACTGCTATATAGAAGAATCAATGTATACACATAAGTGGAATTACAGAAGTTGAGAAACAATAATCAAAAAGGTTTAGAGAAAGTCACTTTAAAACTAAGAATGGTTTAATAATTTAGGTTAATATTCATCATTCCTTGATATCCACTGATGGAGAAACAATTTAGCTGAAAATAAACATCTCAAATACCATAGTGTAACATATGAACTTTAATACTTGAAATGGTTGTGCTCCCCCCTGGGTTACACTAAGACTTGATTTTTAGTTTTCATGTAGAAACAATGAAGTATAATGTGTAAGAGCTTACGGAGGTCAGGTGATCAATGGAATTTTAGTTCAGGTCCATTTCATTGCAGTGAGTCCCAGGACCAATTCTATGGTTATTTACCTAGTTCCAGGGGGCATTATCAGAATAGTTATACTCAGCAACTGACAAATACTTTCAGCAAGAATTTTTTCTCAATACTTCTAAATAAAGACCACTAAAATTAGTTTGCTTTCAAATAGTAAGGCCAGCAATATGCCTTCACTGTCCTAACTCAGGGATATGTCACTTCTCCAGTCACAAGTAATAATTTGTCCTTTAGGATCTTGATGTCTTTCCTACCTAAAAGATGCCATACTGGCCTATTATATTGATGATACAATACTGATTGGACATAAGGAATAAGAAGTAGAAGCTATGCTATACTTATTAATAAGATAATTGCATGTTCGTAGATGAGACAAAAATCCAACAAAAATTCAGACTTTCCATCTATGGGAAATTTCTAGAGTTCCCAAGTGGAGCATGTCAAAATAACCCTTCCAAGCTGAAGGATAAGCTATTGCATCTAATCCCTCCTACACACAAAAGAAGATACAATGCTTAGTTAGCTTCATTGGATTTTGGAGTCCACATATTCTTCCTTTGGATTTGCTTCCCCAGCTCATTTACCAAGGGACCTGAAATGATGCTGTGGGGACTGGAAAAAGGGGAGGCTCTACAACAGGTCTAGGCAATTGTTCAAGCCACTCTGCCTCTTGGGCCATATGATCCAGCAAATCCCATGGTGACTGATGTTTTAGTGGTAAATAGAGATGCTATGTAGAGCTTTTATCAGTCTACATAGGAGAATCACAGTGTAGAACCCTTAGGATTTCTGAACCAAGTTTTGCCATACTTTGGAAATAACTACTCTCCATTTAAGAAACAGTTTTTGGCCTGATATTGAGCATTAGTAGAGCCAAACATTTCACAATGGGCCACTAACTTACCATAAGGCGTGAGCTTCCCATAATGTACTTGATGTTGTCTGACTACCTAGTCACTAAGTTGGGTCTTTGCAGCAGCACTCTATCATCATAAGTAGAGCTTGAGCATGAGCAGGCTCCACACCTATGGAAGAAGGTGGGAGCGCCTTATAAACATTGACTTAATAAAAGAAAACTCTGAACTGGCTTCCAGATGTTTCTGCCCAATTTACATATATCACATAAAAGTAGACATAGTATCACTACAGCCCCCTTGTGAGACATCCCTGAAGGACAATATTGAGGGGAAATATTTCAAATGGGCAGAACTTTGAGCAATGCAGGAAAAAGATTGTTCACTTTTCTTGGAAGGAGAAATGGCTAGATGTGCATTTGAATAGATTCATGGGCTGTGGCCAATGGTTTGGCTAGGCAGTAAGGGTATTGGAAGGAACATGACTGGAAGGTTGATTACAAAAAAGTCTGGGAGAAGAAGTATGCAGGTTGATGTTTCTTACTGGCTGAAAAACCTGAAGATGTATGTATTCCATGTGAATGCTTACCAAAGGGTGGCCTCAGCAGAGCAATATTTTAATATTCAAGAGACAAGTAGGATCTGTTCTGTGGTATTAATCTCTTCTCTTAGGCCCTCATGTTATTGCCCAATGGGCTCATAAACAAAGCAACAATGATGATAGAAATGGAGGTTATATATAGGCTCAGCAATGTTTTAGTTTCCTTGGCTGTTCTAGCAGCAATTGGTAAGCATAAGCAATGGAAGTTTATTTGCTCATGGTTTTGAGTCTAGGAGATGTCCAGATAAAGACATCATCAAGTTGATACTTTCTCCCCAAAGACTACAGCCTTCTGTGGCATGTGATCCTGGTCCCCGGCTTGTCTGTCATATATCCATGAACATGGCAGCCTACCCTGGCTTCTTCCTTCTCTTTCAGGCTCCATATATTTCAGCTTCAGTTTGTTTCCTCTGTAGCTTTCTCTGTACTTGTCTTAATTTCATTTTACTTATGAAATGTTCCAGTAATAGAATTAAGACCTATTCTAATTGAGTTGGAACATATCTTAAGCTGAAGTAACTCATCAAAAGTTCTTACTTACAATGGGTGCACACCCACAGGAACAGAGAAAGTTTAAGAACATGCTTTCCTCTGGTGCATACCTCCAAACTATGACATTCCACCCTCCAGTGCCTCCCAAAGACATGTTTGGCAAATTACATTCATTCCAACCAAATATCCCCAAAGCTTTAAATCATTTCAGTAAAATATGTAACATAGAAAGACTCTTCAAAATTAATTTTAGGTGTGGTCTGCCCTGGGGCACAATTCTCCTATGTATACCTGCAAAACCTAGACACAAGTTGTCTGTTTCCAATATGCAATGCTCAGATAGGCATAGAATAGACATTCCTATTCCAAAAGGGAGAAATTGTAAGAAAACTAGGGGCCATAGGTTCCAAACCATTCCCAAAACTCAGCAAGGCATTGGTTCACACAAACTTTAGTATTGGCAAGTCTTAATGCCATAGAGCAAGTTGGAAACTTATAAAGATGAATTTCAACTTCCCAAGAATAGTTGGCTGGCTAAAAGAGTCATAAATTCTTTTTTCTTATTTCTGAAATCCTCAGTTTGGTTTCTAAGAGATCTAACAGTTTGGATAAGGAGCTTCTCTCCTTCCTGAAGCAAAGTTCAACTTTTTCTTGTAGATACAACCAGTCTCAGTTGCAGTCAACTGAATATAAATGTAAAACCTCTTTAAGAAATACCTTCAAAGTAACAATCATACCAATGCTTGCTGGAACACATAACTGGCTGGCATGACTTAGCTAAGTTGACATAAGAAATTGAATATCAGTACTCACATCTTGTCAACTTGGCCTTCATACACATTTCCTTTTACCATAGTTAATCTCCATAAAATACAATAATCTCTATAAAATACAATTGTAATTATCAAATTATAACTACCTTCTTCTACTACCTTTTCTATTCCCCTTAGTCCTCAACAATCATCTCATTTGGTCATGATTATTTCTTTGGTGGAGCGAACTAAACCAAAAGTGTTGGAACTATTAATAGAACTGCCTGAGCTCAGTTGTGGTAGCTCTCTATCAGCTTTAATTGCAAGGCAAGATACTACTAAGAAATGCCCTATGGGATGTCCTGTAATCCAGGTATTCTATTTCTACTATGAAGTAGCAGTCAAATTTCCCCTCGACAATCAGGATCTATCACTTCAGTCTGTAGAGTAATGTGATCATTATATCTTGTTATATTGGGGGATTAGCACACTGTGCCAGTCAGTTTCTTCTCACCTTCTTCTTACCCTTCTGTGATCCCAATGAGATAAACCACGATTTCTGTGATGTGTATCCTTTGCTGAAATTGGCCTGCACCAATACATGCAGAATTGGTCTCTTGTTAATAGTCAATTCAGGTCTGTTTGCTTGGTGACTTTTGTGATTTTGATGGTATTAAAGATCATCAGGGTTTACCCTGCTGAAAACATAGCAAAGTTCTTTCCATGTGTAATTCTCCAATAACAGCTGTTAAGCTATTCTTTGTGCCCATTTTCTTCATTCACATTAGACCAGAAATAGTTTTCCCATGCAAAGTGCTCTTTTCTATACCATCATTGCCCTCAATCTTCTGATTTATACTCTTAAAAACTTGGAGATGAAGAGTAAATGTGGTGCCATTGGTGGCTTTGGAAGGGAAGTAGCTTTTTGAAATAGGTGTCTATTAACTTTGAGCCCTACAATTGACCTGGAATGATGTGCAAAATGTAGTTTTTAGCATTTACCCAGACCTCTTCTTGTCTGGTTACTTTTTATTTTCTCATGTTTGTAGTTTCTCTGTTCACATGACATACTTTCCTTAAGTCATCCTCATCTTACATTAACATTTTATTTTTGACAACATAAGCATGTTTTTTTCTCCCTCCTCTTGTACCTTTATTGGCAAAAACTAACAGGAAGCCATGCGGTAGAGCAGGAATGTAGTGTTTTTGGATTCTAGTCCAGTATCAAAGAACAGAGATCAGTGGGGTAAATCTTTGAACTGAGTCTGGAAAATAAATGAGTAGAAATTCTTAACCCTTTGGCTATTCAGCATTCATTAATACTCTTCTATATGTATTGAAATTCCATAATAAAACAATAACATCTTTCTCCTTCCACAGAGCAAAATGAATCTCCAAAGATATCATTTCTAACACATAAAGAAAATACAATGTAATCATTTCTTTTGTAGATCTATGTTGATGATGTTAATCAAAATGTTAATCTTTATTTTAGTTTGGTTACTTGAAGAATCTGTAACATATGATTAGATTATAAAATTACTGAAAAATGTATTCTGTGAAATAATAGAGAAAATTTAATTAGTTCATACATATAATATACATGTGCATGTGTACACAAACAGATACACACTTAATTACAGATATGTATAAATATCTAAATCCAACAAGCAAAGAAAAATATGCATTTTTACATCAGTCATTGTTGCTGCAATGGGTTATAAGACTTTAATTAATCTTTATTGCTTACATTATTTGTTGTTTTATTTTTTAATTACATTTAGCATTTGTACTGAAATTTAAGAGATGCCTTAGAGAATTCCAGGGATAGAGGATATTATTAATCTCTGCACTGATTCTGATGAGGGCAACCACCAAATTCCCTCTGTTCATCAGTACCAATAAAGCCATTCTTTCTTTTGTCTGTTAGTTTAAGGGGGGCATGAGGAGCTCCAAATTTCCAGGCTTTATTTTCAATGACCAATTCAATAAAATCACTGCTGTGTTCCCTGTTGAAAGCTTTTGAACTAAGACCTAAAACTCATTGAGCTGAAAATGGTAGGAGAGGAAATAAATATTTTCTAATTGCATTTTAGTGTATTAGTAAAAGGAACTACTTGCACTCACATCCCTTAACACTGATAGCAGTTTATTCTGGCTATCGAAGAAACAACATCATGTTATGGCCAAAACGTTCTTAAAGATGAAACACCAGATTTTCAAGGTGATTTCTCTGAATTCGTACTTTAATGTTCAGTAAGCTATTCCACCATTCTGCCATATCAGCTAAAACAAAGTAATATGTGCATGGTAAGACAAGTGAATTCTTTGAAGTTGCATGCACTACCACATTTATTTTACTATGAAACATGTTACTTATCAGACTCAATGCTAGATGTGTAACATGATGATGAATAAGACATTCCATAAATTCAAAGAATATACTATTATAATTTCCATCTGGCCAAACTATCTGACAAGACATCCAGAAAAAATGGAAGCTTATAGTGGGAGAGGGATTATTGTTAGAAGAATCAAAGAGCCACCAAAGTAGATGAGTCTAGAGTAACCAAGTTATCCAGTGAAGGGCAGAGTATGCATGGATAAGGCTGATACTCAGTGCTGTCTTGACCTTGAGTCAGTGGAGAATTTTCAAACATCAGCCAAAAGAAGGAAATGTTAAATATGACATGTTTAAAAGAATTTGGAACAGTAGACAACTCATGCATTACTGTTAGAATGTAAATTGATACAACCAACAATCTGCTTTAGATAGTAATTGATGAAAACTGACACCACTATTTTCCTATGTCTTAGAAATTCAATTCCAGGTATACACTTAACAGAAATGTTTATGCATGTTTGCCAAAAGAGATAGACTTAGAGAGCATTGATTGAATTGCACCAAACTTGTATATTGCAAATGTACAAAGAATAAGTACATGACAGTGTATTCATACAATAGAATATGTGCTGGTTTGAATCAGTGGTGGACCCCAGAAAAGCCATGTCCTTCAATCCTCATTCAATATTGCTGGCTGGGAGCATTTGGATTGTTCCCACAGAGATGTGACCCACCCAATTTTGGGTGGTAACTTTTGATTAGAAGACTTCTGTGGAGGTGTGCCTCCACCCATTGAAGGTGGAGTTGCTTACTGGAATTCTTTTAAAGATGAAACATTTTGGAAAGAGCCACTTTTGCAAATCCATGAGAAAACCATCAGATGCCACCATGTTTGCCATGTGCCCTTCCAGATGAGAGAGAAACCCTGAACTTGAGCAGCCTTCTTGAACCAAGATATCTTTCTCCAGATGCCTTTGATTGGACATTTCTATAGACTTGCTTTAACTGGGAGATTATCTCAGCCTTAGAACTGTAAACTAGCAATTTATTAAATTCCCCTTTTAAAAGCCATTCTATTCCTGGTATATTGCATTCCAGCAGTTAGCAAACTAGAACAGAATACCAACAATTAAATTAATGAACTATCACAGCCTGTGATATGAAAAATGTCACAATCTCACAATTATAATAACACTGAAGGGTGGGCCAAGGTGGCTTAGCAGGCAGAGTTCTCTCCTGCCATGCTGGAGACCTGAGTTCAGTTCCCAGTGCCTGCCAATGCAAAAAAAAAAGACAGAAAGAGTAATTATTCTGTGATTCCATATATATGAAGTAGAAAATGGGTCAAATTAATCTATTTATTAGAAGTCAGGATTGCAATTACTTTGTGGGACTGGAGGGAGGAATATTCAGTGTTTCTAATGCTCTATTACTTAATATGGGTGGTGGTGATATGGGCATGTTATTGTTGTGAAAATTTACTCAGCGTATAGTTTTCCATATGTGAGTTATATTTCAATGAAATTCCTTTAAAATAAAATTAGTTGAAGAATTCATGAAATAATGCATTATTGGAGGAATATTTATAACATTAAATAGGTACAATATAAATAACATTGGATCAAAATTAATGAGCTAAATGTTCAATGTAAGGAACTAGAAAATTATTGGAAGAAAACAAGCAGAAGAGTAATTATATAAGAAATGAAAGTTCTGAAATTTATTATGTATGCACAGTTTCTTATTCACAATTCCTGTACTCCCCCAATTCTCTGGAAACCAATTACTTCCTGTAAATTTGAAAGGAAAATTAACTAACATAAGACTATAAAACTTATGGATTGCCTTAGTGTGAATATTCATGCAATTTTCTCTGTTGAGTTAACATGCTTGATGATGAAATGCTGCCTCAGATTCTACCAGAGTTTAACACAATATAAATTTATATACCACAAAATTTTCTAAAACCCTTAAAAGTCTGAATTCAAGAAAACATGTTGACTAATGAATTACATGTCAAAAGTTATGAAATACCATTTGAGAAGAAAACTACAGTTAACATAAAATCTATTCAAAATTTAAAAATTAAAAACCTATACTAATAATGATTCCAGAATTTAAAGAAATTGTAAGCGTTTCTGTAAATACTTACAATAAAAGTTTTTAAAATACAAAATACCAAGCACAACAACTTTATGGTAAGTTTTACTAAATATTGAAGAAAAATGTAATTCTCTTTAAGAAAATAATAGGAAATATTTTTTAATTCACCTCATAAAAGCAGCATAACTTTAATATGGGAAACAAACAAGAGGACGGTGTGATGGTGGCTCAGCAGGCAGAATTCTCGCCTGCCTTGCTGGAGGCCCGGGTTTGATTCCTGGAGCCTGCCCATGCAGAAAAATACAACAAACAAACAAGAAAGGTGTTATGGTCTGATCTCCCGCATAAATAGAGCAGTAGACAGTTTATATGGGATTTTTTTTTGGTGTTTTGTGTGTGTGTGTTTGTCCTGCTATAATTGCTCCAAAAAAAAACAATTTCCTCTCTTCTCCCAAATTAGTCAGCATACTCTCCTTATCTATCCTGATATTAGCCTAGGAATCATTCTCAGACAGTTCATTACTCAATCCTTCATTCATACTGTTCCCCCTAACTAGAAACCTCCTAGTTTGTACTTTTCATACTTTACTATAGTGACAACAGAAGTTTTATCTTAGCTATGAAGCATTTTCTAGCTATTTTCATCATCACTTATCTATTTTTAATTGATTGCCAGAACCATCATCTTACTTATTTTGGAGGAAAATTTACTAGTTTTTGTAAAACACAAACCTTATCTTACTATTTGAGAAGGGAAGTGCAGTAAATGTGCACCTATGCTGATGAGTAAAAATCTGTGCAGAACTGTTTGATACTGCAGAGGCTAGAGTAAGAGGTAAGGCAGATTTGAATTAACACACAAGAAATATTCCAAACAACTTATTCTGGAACAAACTAAAATTTTAGAAACTGGGTCCACTTTCCTTGACCTTAGAATTCTTTTCCATTTTCCATCTCATCTCATCTCAGACCCTGTACTCTCCTGGTTCTTCAGAATTTGTTATAACATAAAGCACACACTGGGTGGCCTATATTATCAATCTCAGCATAACTACTTTTTAAGGATTTGAGAGGAGTGTCACAATTTAAAACTGCACACTTGTTCAACTTTGCTCATTCGACAGAAAATGTGAGCAGGTTTGAGGTTATAATTTCCCCAGGTAATCTACTTTAAATGCCTGCTGGAAATTAAGTAGAAATCCATATGCATAATTCCACCCTTGAGAGCACAGTGGGAATACAACTTTAGGACAGAAAAAAAAGCATCATAAATGACAGTGATGATACTTAGAAAATCAGAAAAGATGGCAGCCAACCTCAGAATAAACAGGAAGGTCCTAAAACCAGGCCCCCACAGCTTCAGTTCATGACGAAATTCGTTAAGTTTTAGTAGTGAAGTTAAATATTTATTCTGACTGTTATCTAAAAACTGAATATTACCTTTAATTCAGAATTAAAGGAATTTCTCTAATGAGTTCATCAACTGGTAAGTAAAAATCCAACCAAACTATAAGAAATAAGCATTACTTTCAAATGGAAGATATGTTTTAATAAGTAACATATAAATTACATTTTTCTTTATAAATATGCTGATTCTATTTCTTTTGAAATGTTCATTTTTTCTCTTTCCTTCAAGGCTTTGAAAATATTTTAAATAATACATTTTCATTAGCTAAGAAAAATGCAGTGAATGTTTAGCTCCACATTCTTACAAAGATGTCACAAGGAAGTACACACTTTCATGATTTGGGAAAAGTCATGAAAGAAATTATACTGTTTACTGTCACATAAGGGGTTTAGTAGAGAAAAATAGATTTATAGATATATCCAGTGAGTGACATACATTTTGAACAAAAGTGAAAACTATAAAGGAACTAATGAAGAAGGCACATTCAAAAGAAATTAAGGAAATCCACTAGAGTAGAAATGCATTCCTCTCTTCCTTCCTCCTTTGCTACTCCATACCTGAAATGTATTCAGGGAGAATTAAGAGAATGGACTGGTATGGATTTCGAATACCTTAACACCAGAGGAAACCGGGCATCAATGTGGGATTGATTTCATGGGTGAAAAGAGAATAAAATAATACAGAAATATTGAGTTCTGCTGAGAATTGGTAGACAGGAGGCCACTCTGAAGCTGTAGGGAGAGAAACTCCTTGTTTGAGAAAATTTGGGTTCCAGAAACTACGTAAAAGGGCATATGTTCCTCTAATAATTCCAAGAATGGTTTGGATGTGAAAACTATATTTTCAGTATCCATATAGTAAGAAAATAATTAAAATATGCTTTAATAATAGCCCTTGTATATCTGTCAATATTTATCCAACTTATAGAGAATATTTAATTTCTTTATTTGCCAAACAAGGTTAATAAGAAAATCATTGGGTCCTTATAATTATTAAATGAGTCACTACACATAAAATGCTGGGAGTCACATCTAGGAAGAGGTAAGCACTAAATAAATATTCACTACTGTTACCATTATTCCTCTTTTTATTCTCAACTATTTATAATCAATTAAATATGGATTGTAATAATCATTTTTATACTGATATTAACTCCTCAGTGTGTATTTACTTAGGGTTTGGACTATTATATTCAGATATGTAAAGTGTGTATAACAATTTAAGGAAAGAGACAAAGGATTAATGCCTATTACACTTGATGTAAGTTAATATGCACAATGCCACACAGTCATGCTGATATTAGACATGCACATATTAAAAAAGAAGAAATGGAATGTCAGGCAAGTTTATCTTCTTCTTTCAGATGATAGGTTGTGCCTTTTTTCTGAATCCAAAATATGTCTATGCATTGACTATTAGACCAAATTATGAGCAGCAAGACTAGTACAAGGGGCTGTTATTGACATTCTGAAAAATTTCCTTGGAGAAATTAAATAAAAATTAATTTCCTGGATTTTTAAAGTTTCATGTCAGTGATGACTAGAATTATTTTAGTGAGTGTTAAAGGAGGTAAAGATTTTCATGGGTTTAACCAGCCAAGGAAATCTTGCTATAGATAAGAACAGCAAGTTCTGTCTTTTGAGCATGGGTTTAATTAAATGGAGCACAATTTTAGAGGCTGTAATCTGCCATGATCTCTGGAATAGACTGGGAAGAGACAAAGAGCTTTTAAAATTCAGATGAAATAGTTTTGTCACACTCAGGGAGACCAGCCTGGGTGCTATTATTACCAAACTTTACTGTAAGAGATGAGAAAGGACTCAGAGCAGGAGGCAGCATGGAGTGCAATTTCCCCAACAGGGGTCCTAAATTTACTCTTAGGTGCTAAGAAGACAGGGAACAACCAGTATGTTATCTCATAAGTCCTTCATACATATTAAAAAATAAAGGATTCGGTGAGTTCCCCAAAGCGGCGGCGGCCGGCGCACCTCCCCCATAGGCGGCTCCGCGGAGAGAAAGGAAATAGTAGCAGAAATCG
>PVIY010029288.1:0-22476 GCA_004026745.1 Myrmecophaga tridactyla
CTGGCCCGAGACAAGAGTGGGGCTGGGGTGGGGGGCAGGTGGAATGCGGGTTCGGGGTCCGGGTTCTGCAGAGATGTGGGGGCTGCAGGTGCCTCCTTGGGGTCGCGCAGGGCTGCGTTGGTGGTTAAAATCCTGGCAGGTGAGTGGAGGAGGAGCGGGAAGCGGGGGAGGGGCGTCCACAGCCCCCCTTGTCACCGAGGATGCAGTGGGGTCGGTGCGTCCTGTCCCCAGCAGGGTTCGGCCGCATCTCTCTGGACCCCCTACGTGGCTTCCCTAGGCAGCCGGCTCCTTCCTACTTTGCTTGTTTTATTCACACAGAGCCATTTTAATATGAAGTTAACGTCCCTGTGGCTTTAGTCGTTGGTTACTCTTGGTACCCAGTTCCTGGGCGAAGGGGCAGCTCTCCTGGGCAAGCTGTTTGCCCAGCGAGCCAGCCTGGCTGCTGTCAAGCAGAGAAATCTAATTTCAGCTTCAAATTTTCCCTAGTATTTTACTAAAACATTTTAAAGCAAGTTACATAAAGTTGTGGTCTGCATTATTGCCAGAAGGTGGTGACTTACACCTTAGTGGGAAGATATGTAATCAAAAATAAACGGTGCTCGCATGGTCGGTTTATCCTGTGGCTGGAACCAGGCACTGGTGGCTTCTGAAGGAGGGTGACACCCAAGCCAGGGAGGGCGGCGAGGCGGGCAGGGCTGAATGCTGAGACTCAAAGGGAATCTTGGGTGGGGAGGGCGTCAATGCTGGGTGGGAGAAGGAGGCGGCTCTCACCTGGCATCCCCCCGGGCGATCCAGGATGAGCGCAGGGACAAAGCATGAAGCCCCCCGCAACCTCATTTCCAGAGCAGGCTCAGAAATTAATACCCAAAAGCCCAGAACAGAGGTCCACTCGGGCCCCAGGCCCTGCTGCAGCTGGTCCATTTCAGCTGCCTTGGGCCAATTGGGGTCCCTGGCTTTCTAGCTTTGGGGGTTTAGATGGGTGGGGCAGCGATAAGAGGGGCACCTGGCAGGGTCTCCCCTACTTGGGACATTGAGTGGGTCTGGGACCACCCCAGTCCTGAACTGTTCCCTGGTTTCCCCACTCCTCCTTCCCTCCTATCCCACAACCCAAAGAGGCTGAACAGCTGGAGACAGACAGCCGGTGTCCCTCTGGACTGACCTTCTCTATAAATAGCCTAGGGGGGCACGTCCAGCTCTGGTTCTGGGGAGGGCGCAGCTGAAGTCGAGGGCGCTGCTGAAGGCGCTGTCCTATCCCTCGCAGGCGGTGCTGGGAGTGCAGCTGGTGGTGGCGCTGCTGGCGGCCGCCCTCATGCACAGGCTGGGCCCGCACTGCTCCTTTGCCCGCTGGCTGCTCTGCAACGGCAGGTGACCAGGCCTGGAGGGCTTCCTGTCCCAATGCCCTCCTTGCCGCCTCCCACCCCTGCCCAACTTCTTGGGGTGTAACGAGATCACCCCAGTCTGCAGGGTCAGGAGAGCACCCCCCACCCCTCTGCCTGCTGCCTGGGACCTGGCCTTCCCACCCCCTGCCCCCTCAGCTGGGCTTGGGTCTCCTTGATCCTGGACGATCTGGGGGAGCTGTAAACCCTCGCCCTCAAAATTGCCTCACCCTCCTGTCCCTGCAAAGCTGACCAGCAGATTCCAGGTCCTTCGGCTGCCTGGCTGTCTCCCAGGACCTCCCCTTCCTGGGTCCCTGCCCTGGTTGCCCCTCCCCGCCCCTCCTGTCTCTAGCTGCAGGTTTTGGGACTCAGCCTCCATTCCCCAAGTTCCACGTCTGCCGGCTTTCCCCTCAGCCTGTTCCGGTATAAACACCCGTCCGAGGAGCAGCTGCGGGCCCTGGCGGGGAGGCAGAGACCCCGCGGCAGGAAGGAACGGTAAGTGGAGGCCCACGCGGACCCGGGGCGGCCAGGCACCTCGGGAGTCGCCAGCACTCGCCCCAGAGTGGGGGCTGCTGGGCGGGCCCCGCGGGAGGGGGCTGGGGGTCAGGGGGCCTGCGCTCTGGGGCTGGGGGCCACGGGAAGGGGCTGTGCGCTAATGCCCCCTCCCCCCCAGGTGCGCCGCCGGCCTCAGCGAGGAGCCGCCGCTGTCGGTGCCCCGTGACGCGCCCCTGCAGCTGGAGACCTGCCCCCTGACTGCCGTGGACGCGCTCGGTAACTGCCCGCCCGGCCCGGCCCACGCGCGGCTGTCCCGGGAGCGGGGCTGAGCGTGTGCGTGCGCGTGTGCCCGCAGTGCTGCGCTTCTTCTTGGAGTACCAGTGGTTCGTGGACTTCGCCGTGTACGCGGCTGGCGTGTACCTCTTCTCTGCCGCCCACCGGTGCACGCTGGGCCCGGCCTCCGACGGCAGCCTGGCCGCCTGCTGGTGCCTGCTGGCCGCGGCCTTCGCGCTGTATCCTGCCCCTGGCCGCCCGCGCGCTTCTCTGCACCGGCATCCATGGCCGAGGTGGCGCGGAGAGCCCCCGCGTCCAGGAAGCCTGCCTGGGCTGGAGCCAGGCTGGAGGGAGCCGGAGGGCCGCCCTGGAGGAGCCCCCTCCTCCGTGAGGAGGCTTTTCCTCACGGCCCGCCCTGCCCCCCACGGTCCCGCCTGGCCCCTCCACGGCCCCGGCCCCCGCCCGCTCTTCTGGGCCCTGCGTGGGGGCGGTGGGTGGGGGCAGCCCGGTCCGCAGGCTCCTTAGCCCCCCAGCAAGGCGCTCCTGACCGTGACGCGGCTCTACTTCAGTGGTGAGGGCCGTGAGCGCTCCGTGTGCCTGGCCTTCGCCCTGCTGGCCCTGCTGCTGGCCATGCTGGCCCAGGCCGTGCAGGAGGACACCCTCGAGTGGGGGTTGGAGCCAGGTGTGTGCCCAGGACGCCCCTGGCACCTCCACTCACCCCAGCTGCTCCGGGGGCGGGGCTCGGGCCGGAGGCGGAAAGGAGGGAGAGGCATGGTCGCCCTCCTCCTGGGGAAACTGAGGCAGCTGGGCTGGTGCGTGGCCTTGCTGTTTTCATTAAAACAGTAAGTCTGCGAGCCCCACCTCTACTTTGCACCCCTTGGGAGTGTCCTTCGGGTCACAGCTGCACGGGGTGTCTGCTGAGGATGTCCTCTGCACCGGGACGCCCTCAGGAGGGGCACCGGTGGCTTCGCTGTCCCGCAGTGTGCCCAGGAAAAGATGCAGGGACCTGCCTCCTTCCCACACCACCCGCGGGCCTCAGACTTGCTCACCTTTGCTGAGCCGGGGGTGTGAAAACCAGGGCGAGGCCAGCAGCTTTTCCTGTGCTGAGGCGCCACTTGTGTTTCCCATCCTGAAAAGATCTGTTCTTCTCTTCTGCCCGGTTTTCCACTCCATTGTCGGTCCCCCTTTTTAATGTAGTTTTATTGAGATAAATTCACGCACCAGACAGTCCAGCCATGGGGCCCTCCCATAGCTGTGTGTGCATCACACATCGATTCTAGGACATTTTCATGACTCAAAAAAGCCCCAAACGCCTCGTGCCCCCATGCCCCTGCCGTGGACCCCAGCTCCGCTGTGGCCCGTTTGTTTCTCTGGGTGAAGGAACTTTAAGGCGTGATTGTGAACCATGGTCCCTTGTTGGCAGTAGGTGAGTGTTTCCCATAGGCTCCTCAGAGCAGGGTAGCACACCTGTGTAGTTCACGGAAGAGCTTTTTATGTGGTGCACTGCCCATGGCCCCCGCCAGCACAGCGTCCTTTCCACACCCCCGTGTCTCCACCCCCACTCCCCCTCCGTGACACACCCAGCTGTCAGCGTCCCCTCTCAGCCACAGTCACACGCGCAGTTCAGGGCTGCTGAGGACACCATCTGCCCATTTCCAAAACTCCTAGAGTGACCTCGTGACAAGTTCTGCACACATTAAGCCTCAGTTTTCCGTTCTCCAACCTCTCATTCTTTTTAACTTTTTTATTTATAACATATATACAAAGCAAATAAAGAAAAAATCTGTAGTTTTAAAAGCACTTGTCAACTAGTAGTTCCAGGACAGATCCCAGAGTTTGTCATGCGCTACCATAGATCCTCTCAGGTTTTTCCTTCTAGCTGTTCCAGAATATAGGAGGCCAGAAGACTTATTATTATTTTTTTGTCCCCAGCCCTCCTCCCTCTATCATTCCAGAAGACTTATTTTTAAATTATCAGAACCATTTTTCTTTTGTGAGAAATAACAAACATACAAAAAAAGCAATACATTGCAAAGCACAGCACCACAATAAGTTAGCAGATTTCAGAGTTTGGTATGGGATACTATTGCACAATTTTAGGTTTTTACTTCTAGCTGCTCTAAAATACTGGAGACTAAAAGAAATGTCAATATAATGGTTTAGCAATAATACTCATTTGTTAAACCTGACCTCTGTATAACTGCACCATCACCTTTGATCTTTCCATCCCTCTCTTTAGGGGTGTTTGTCTCTGCCCATTCTAACTCTTTCACGTTGGAAGGGGCTGTCGCTAATGTGGGGCAGGGGATGGAAGTAACTGATGTTCTGGAACTTTCCAACCTCATTCCGTCCCCTGCTAACCTGTAGTCCAGATTATAACTTACTGAGTTTCGTTTTCTTAGTTTCTCTCGGTGACATCATGCAATACTTGTCCTCTAGTATCTCACTTATCTCACTTACATCACATCCTCAAGGTGCGTCCCTGCTGCCGCGTGCCCAGGACGTCATCCCTTGCTACTGCTGAGCACTGTTCCTCGCGCATCCAGGCCACGCCTGTCTGTGTATTCAGGGGCGACGGGCCCCTCGGTGCTGTGTCTGGCGGCTGTGGGCTGTGCTGTCGTGGGCATCGCGTGGAGCGCCGGCCTCTTCCCTGCCCACAGGTGCCCCAGAGTGTCCCCGGCAGCCGGATCGTGGGCTCGGAGGGGCGCTCCCTCCCCGTCCCTCTCCCGGCCCCGCCCCTCTCAGGCCCCTCCTGGCCCCGCCCCCTCCCCGTCCCTCTCCCGGCCCCGCCCCCTCACACAGGCGGGGGCCTGTGTGCAGCGGGCAGCAGGGGCGCGAGGCTGTGCGGGGTTGTGGTTTTGTGTTGCGTTTCCCCGCGGCCAGTGGCGATGGCGATCCTCTCGTGTTTTGTAGCCTTTATATTTCTCCTTTGGAAAAATGTCTGTTTGTGTCTTTGGCCCCGTTTTTAAATTGGGTTGTCTTTTCAATTGTCGAGTCGTAGGATTGCTGTGTGTACTCTCATCAGATATGTGGTCTCCAAATATTTTCTCCCCTTGAGTCGGCTGCCTTGTCACTCTCGGCGAAGTCCTTTGGGGCAGAGAAGCGTTTGATTTTGACGTGGTCTAAGAGACCACCTCCTGCCACACGCTGTCCACCATGCTTCCCACATTTCCTTCCGGGAGTTTCTATGGCCCTGCCCTTATATTTAGGTCTTTGATGCATTTGGAGCTAATTTTTGATTAGGGTGTGAGGCAGGGGGCCCTCTTTCATTCTTTTGGATAGGACTGTCTTCCCAACACCACTTGTTGAAGAGGCTGCTGTGTCCCAGTTGAGTGGACCTGGGGCCTTGGCAACATCAGTCCACCACAGAGCTGCGTCCAGCCTCTCAGTTCGATTCCATCGGTCACTGTGGTTTCATGCCAGCACCATGCTGTTTTGCCCACTGTAGTGTAATAATATGCTTTAGGTCAGGAAGTGTGATCCTCCCACTTCGTTCTTCACTTCTGAGACTCTTCACCCTTCCAAATACGGTTGATAATTAACTTTTCCATTTCTGCAAAGCAGACGATTGGAATTTTGATTGGTGTTGCATTGAATCTGTAGATCAGTTTCGGTAGAATTGACATCTCAATAATATTTAGTCTTCCCAATCCATGAATGTGGAATGTCCTTCCATTTATTTAAGTCTTATTTGATCTCTCTTAGCAGTTGTTTTTTAGTTTTCTGTGTACAAGTCCTTTACATACTTGGTTAACTTTATTCCTAGAAGTTTGATTCTCTTAGTTGCTTAGGGAATTTTTTTCTTGGTCACCTCCTTGGATAGCTCATTACTAGTGTGCAGAAACACTGCTGGTTTTTGCGTGTGGGTCTCATATCCCGCTACTTTGCTGACCTGGTTTATTAGCTCTAGTAGCTTTGTCATAGTTTTTTTGGGACTGTCTGCAAATAGTGTAAGTTTTACTTCTTACTTTCTGATTTGGATGCGTTTAATTTCTTTTTCTTGTCTAATTGCTGTAGCTAGAACTTCTAGCACAGTGTTGAATAACAGTGGTGACAGTGGGCATCCTTGTCTTGTTTCTGATTTTAGGGGGAAAGCTTTCAGTCTCTCCCCATTGGGTATGATGTCAGCTGTGGGTTTTTCATACCTGCCCTTTGTCACGTTGAGGAGGTTTTCTTCCAGTCCGAACTTGTTTTTATCAAGAAAGGATGCTGGATTTTGTGAAAGCCTTTTCTGCATCAATTGAGATGATCGTGTGTTTTTTCCCTTTAAGTCTGTTTAATGTGGTGTAGTACACTAATTGATTTTATTGTGTTGTACCACCCTTGTATATCTGGAATAATACCCACTTGGTCATGGAGTATGATTCTTTTATTGTGCTATTAGATTCGATTTGTAAGTATTTTGTTGAGGATTTTTCATCTGCATTTATTAGAGAGATTAGTCTGTAGTTTTCTTTTCTTGTGGTACCTTTATCCAGCTTTGGTATCAGGGTAACGTTGGTTTCACAGGATGAATTAGGTCGTGTTCTCTTCAGTTTTTAGGAAGAGTTTGAGTAGGATTGGTGTTGCTTCTCCTTGGAATCCTTGGTAAAATCCACCTGTGAAGCCATGCAGTCCCGGGCTTTTCTTTGTTGGAAAGTTTTCGATGACTCTTGTGATTGATTTGTTGAGGTCTTCTACTTCCTCTCGAGTCAGTGCAGGCTGGTGGTCTGTTTCTAGGCATTTGTTCATTTCCTCTAAATTGCTTGTGTTGCACACACTTCATTCATCAGGCCTGACACAGCGTTGTTTCATGGACCACAAGAAAAGAGAAGCACCAGTAAGTACACTGGTAGTGTAAGTACACTGCTACACACCATCAGTCACCACGTGTTCCAAATTCAGAGAAGTGAAAGTAAGAAAAAAAAAATACATATTGGAATTTTTGGAATCCAGTTTGTGGTGTCTTTTCTGTCATTTTGTTGTTGTTATTTAAAAAAATTTTCCCCAAACATTTCCTTTTTTTATTTTTAACTTTTTTATTGTATAATATAACATATACAAAGCAAAGAAAGAAGGAAACAATAGTTTTCAAAGCACTCTTCAACAAGTGGTTACAGGATAATCCCAGAGTTTGTCACAGGCTACCATACCATCTTCTCAGAATTTTCTTCTAGATGCTCCAGAATATAGGAGACTAGAAGGAATAAACTGTTCTATCACTTTTTTTTTAATAACATATATGCAAAACAATAAATTTCAGAGCATACCACAACAATAAGTTATAGAACATATTTCAGAGTTTTAGGTTTTTACTTCTAGCTGCTCCAAGACACTGGAGAGTAAAAGAAATAGCAGTATAACGATTTAGCAATCACACTCATTTGTTAAACCCAACCTTCTCTGTATAACTCCACCAGCACCTTTGATCTTTCTCCAACTCTTTAGGGGTATTTGGCCATTCTAACTTTTTCATGTTGGAAAGGGCTGTCACTAAATATGGGGTAGGGAGATGGAGCTAGCTGATCAAACATTTTATTTTGAAAGTTTTCAAACCTACAAAAAGTTGGAAGAATCTTCTAATGAATGCCCGTGTACCCTCGACCTCAAGTCAGCTCACCACATTTGTGTTTTCTCTCTGCACACACACACACACACACACAAACACACACACACACACGAGCTTACTTTTTTTGTTGAGCCACTTGAGTCTTCATTTGCAGCCACCATCCTTCACATCTTGAGGAGAAATTCAGTGCTTCAGTGGATTTTTGTCTTGAAATTTTTCCCTTCCCTAAGAACAGAGAGATGTTCTATATTTTCTTGTAAAGTTTTTCTGGTTTTGCCTTTGGCATAAGCCCTTAAACCCCCAAGGGTTAATTTTAGAGTAGGGATCAAATTTGAGGTTTTTTTTCACACTTGGTAAACATTTGTATGTTTAGTGAGTGATGAATTCTTTCTGGCTTTCTTTCCTCTCCCAGTGCTTCCCACTTTCTGTCTCCTGTGTTGCTGGGACCTTAGGAAGTTACAGCAGAACTGGTGGGGCTTCCTTTTCTTGTTTGCCATTTTGTAATTGAATCCAGAGCTCATTAGTCTTTAGCCTTTTCTAAGATAAGCCACCCCACCCCGACTTACACAGTGGGGATTTACCAGCTCACAGTTTTGAGGCTAAAACAAGGTCCAGACAAAGGTGTCATTGATGCGATGCTTTCTCCCCGAAGATGGTGCCATGGGGGCCAGCGGCTGCGACCCTGCATCCCTCACCTGTCCCGTGCTGCATGGCGGCATCTGCTGGCCTCTTCCTTCTTTCCTGGGCTCCATTTCAGCTTTTAAAACTATAAATACTCAGTCCCACTTTTGTGTACTCCTTAAGTCTAGACTTAAATTTAAAAAAAAAAATTTTTTTTGAGAAATCTTCACACACACTCAGGCCTTACGTGGCGCACAGTCAGCGGCTCCCAGCGTCATCACAGAGTTGTTTACCCATTGCCATGATAGTTTTTGGAACATTAGCATCACTCCAGAAAAAGGAATTAAAAAAAAAAAAAACACTCTCCACACCTCTTACCCCTCTCTCCATCAACCACTAGTATTTCAATCCACCCCAAATTTTTTTTACCCTTTATCCACCCTCTTATTTTTTTGCTCACTTGTCCAAACTCTGGATAAAAGAAGCATCATACACTGACTTAGGTTTTTATAGTTTGAGGAGTTCTTTGTACTCCCATTGTGATTTTTCTTTAACCTGCACGTTCTATATGAGTTTATGAAATAGATTCTTTGAAATTTGGTAAGATTTGCTTTCTGGCCTAGAATGTAGCCAGTTCTTAGGAATATTTTATGTGCTCTTGAAGAATGTGTATTCACGGATTGGTACAGGGCGCTCTGTGTCCAGTAAATTCAAACCTCTGCGTTTCCTTTCAGGCTCTCTGACATTACCAGCCATTGAGGAGGTTAATCCCCCCCTGGGATAGTGGAGCTCTGAGTTTCTCTGGGTAGTTCTGACAATATGTTTTTTATATGCTGTGAAGCTGTTTTACAAGGTGTTTACAAGTTGAGAAGGGCTTTTCCTGGAGAATCAGCCTTTTGTACCTAATAATGCTTTTGTCTTGGTCTGCCTTGTCTGTTATGAATACTGGCTTTCCAGCCTTCTTTTCTTTTTTTTTTTTATTAATATTTATTTATTTATTTACTTTTTCACACGGGCAGGCACTGGAATCGAACCCAGGTCTCCGGCATGGCAGGCGAGAACTCTGCCCCTGAGCCACTGTTACCCGCCCTCCAGCCTTCTTTTCATTAATATTTGCTTTATCATTTTAACATCCCTTTTCTTTCAACTTCCCAGTGGCCTTATGTTGAGGTATATCTCCTTTAAACAAGACATAGCTGGATATTTTCAGTCAGGCCTGACAGTCTTTGTTGTTTAACTTCAAAGTTTAGTCCACTTACATTTATTGTAATTACTGACATATTTGACCAGCTTTCTACATCTGACATTTTGCTCCATGAACCTTTTCCCTTCTTGCTGAAGATGGCTGTCCGCCTAATTGTCCTTCCTTTATAGGTGCTCTGTCCTAACTCCCTGGCTGCTTGGCAGTCCCTGTTCTTGGTGTCTGCAGTTTTGCTGCCATGTGTTTAGGTATGGATTTCTTTTTATTTATCTGGCTTGATAGACTTTGTGTGTAACCCATCCTGCAGATTTCTCAACCCTTCTATTCCAATAACTCCTCAGTAGTCCTCTCTCTTCTCTTCCACTCAGGCTGTGATTTAACCTATGCTGGACTTTCTATTGTTATCAGCTGTTGGCCTTCCCTTCATATTTTCATCTTCTTGTCATTCTTAGTTGGATTCTGAATGGTTTCTTCAGCTCTGTCGTCCAGTTCAAAAATTTCTTCTGTTTCTGATCTGCTGTTTAGGTCATTTAGAACAACCTGCTGCTTGATCTGTGGTTCCATCTGTTATTTAATTAATCATTTCACATGTAATTGATAGTGCCAATTTCTGAGATACTTGAGGAGTTGGTTCTTCTCTTTATTTATTTTTTGGGGGTTTTGGTAAGAATTATGTGAGAGCGTATATGAAAGATGCCAAGCATGTGGCTGATAATTTGTGAATGACCATTATGCCTTCAGTCTTGTAAAAACGAGAATGAATTACTCAATTTGTACTGTGTTGGGTCCCCATACTTATTCTTTAATTTTTTGTGTGTAAAAACTGCCCCTTCCCCCTTCTCGTTATTTCTACCTGTTCTATATCTTGTCACTTCCCACATAATTGCAAATGCCAGTCTGTGAGCCCTCGGGGGTCTGGGCTTGCTTTTCGATTTTCAGCTGATTTCCCCTAGGGTGGCTCCTTGCGCGTTTGGCCATCTGTGGCCGTCCCCAGTCTGGGAGAGCTGGCGGCCTGGCTGAGGGTGCTTTCTGCCAAGGAGGACTTAGGTGATCTCCTGCCTAGAGCCCTTTCATGTACCGCCCCCCCCCCTTCCCGAGCTCAGGCTCAGGCCCCTGCACTGTTCCGGGGTCCCTGCCTGGGGCCTGCCCCAGCATTGGGAAGGAACTGACATGACTAGAGCACAAAGTCGACCCTTTGCCTGGCCAGGCCTGGCCACCCCAGGACACGGTGCCGTGTGGGGAACCAAAGGATGTCTGGGAGTTGTGGGCCGTGGAAGTGGACACCACGCTCTTTTGTCTTTGAATTCCCCAGGCCTGGACAGCCTGACGCAGAGCCTTGAGCCACTTCTGCAGAAGCAGGGCTGGGACTGGGCGTGAGTGCTGGGCACTGGGACCAGGGTCCCAAGAGCGAGGCCTGGGGAGGAGGGTGGGCTGGGGACTCCCGGGTCCCGTGGGTGTCATGGAGATGGGGATGGGCATGGCCGGGGGATCCCCGCTTCTGAGGGCGGGGCCTGGTGCCGGGGTTGGGGGTGGGCCGAGGACTCCTGGTCCAGGCAGGGCCCGGGAGGCGTGACGGCGCGGGGTCTCCGGGTCCGCCTCCTGCGCAGGCTGCCTCTGGTCAAGCTGGCCATCCGCGTGGCGCTGGCGCTGGTGGGCTCCGTGCTGGGCGCCACCCTCACCTTCCCGGGCCTGCGGCTGGCCCAGACTCACCGCGACGCGCTGACCACGGCGGAGGACCGGCCCCTGCTGCAGTGAGGAGGGCGCCGGGCGGGGGCGGGGGCGTGGTGGAGGCCTGGGGGCGGAGACCGGGGTGGGGGCGGGGCCAGGGGGCGGGGGCCAGGGGGCGGGGTGGGGACGGGGCCGCCCCGCTCAGCGCCCGCCTCCCCGCAGGTGCCTCCTGCACATGAGCTTCCTGTCGCCGCTGCTGGTGCTGTGGCTCTGGACCAAGCCCGTGGCGCGTGACTTCCTGCGGCAGGCGCCCTTTGGGGGGGCGCCGGTCTCCCTGTGCGTCTGGGGGACGGGAACTGGGGGTTGGGCCGAGCCTGGGGGTGGGGAGCGTCTCTAGCCCCGCCCCCGCCCCGCCCCCAGGCTCTCGGACGCGGCCTTCGACGCGCTGCGCCTCTGGGTGCTGGTGGCGCTGTGCCTGCTGCGGCTGGCGGTGACGCGGCCCCACCTGCAGGCCTACCTGGGCCTGGCCAAGGCCCGCGTGGAGCAGCTGCGGCGGGAGGCCGGCCGCATCGAGGTCCGCGAGCTCCAGCAGCGGGTAGGCGCGGGTGGTGCGGGCGGCGCGGGCTGGGCTCCCTGGGGCGCCGCCGTCAGCCCATCGCGACGCGCTCCCGCAGGTGGTGCGAGTCTACTGCTACCTGCCCGTGGTGAGCCTGCAGTACTTGGCGCCGCTGGTCCTCACCTTCAACTGCACGCTGCTGCTCCAGGCGCTGGGTGAGTGCAGGGGCGTCGGGGCGCGGGGGCGGGGGGGTGGTGGTGGTCGAGGCGAGGTGCCACCCCTGGCGGCCCGTGACTCCTCCCCCTCCCCCATCGCAGGGGGCTACTCCTGGGGCCTAGGCCCGGCGCCCCCGCCGCCCCCCGCCCCGTCCCCGGCCGGCGTCCCCCACTTCGGCCCCAAGGAGGACGATGCCCAGCGGGCGGCGGCGCAGATCGCGGGGGCCCTGGGCGGGCTGTTCTCTCCCCTCCTCTGCCGCGGCGTCCTCGCCTTCCTCATCTGGTGGACGGCCGCCTGCCAGCTGCTCGCCAGCCTCTTCGGCCTCTACTTCCACCAGCACCTGGCTGGGTCCTAGCCTCCCGGGCCACCCGCCTGTGCCTCAGTTTCCCCAGCTGCAAGGCCTGCCGGGCCTTGGCTGCACCAGCACTGACCGACCTCACCGCAGTGCCTGAGCCGGGGCCTCTGGGCAGCCCCAGCCTCCGCCTTGGAGCTGACCCCACCCACCCCCCACCCTCACCCGGGCTGGCCGTAGGGGGACCGACAGCCGGCGTGGCCCGGCGCCTCGCCTGGAGCGGGCGCTGCTCCGGTGAGCAATAAAAGAGCGTCTGGGAGGCGTTGCCACGAGGCTCGGGCTGGTGCTTGGTGTGGGGTGAGCCGTGGGGGCCCCGGGGCTCAGGCCAGAGATCAGGTGCGATAGAGGCCTTGAGCAAAGCGTCGGGGCGAAAGGCAGGGTGAGAGGAAGAAGGAAAGGCCCCAGGTGGAAGGGTCGGGTGCAGGCTGCTTCGGAGGGAGAACACTCGCCTGTCGTGCGCGGGACCTGGGTTCGATGCCCCGCCCGTGCACACACATCCCCCTCACCTGCCCCGAGAGAAAGTAAAGGTGGGAGGAGGAGGAGGGAGAGGGGAGGAGAGGGGAGCGATGGTGGGAGGGCAACAGCGGTGAGCCCGCAGGAGAGCAAGAGCCGTGGGGGGCGGGGAGGGGGTGCAGCGACCGCGCCTCCCCTGGGCTCGTGGACTGCCTCGTGCACAGACGCGCAGAACCAGCGTCTCGGCACCTGCGTCCAGTGTTGATCCCTCCCCAAGCCCAGAAGGTCAGGGGGAGAGGGGCCGAACGTTCCGGAAGCAGGGGTTCTGGGGAGGCGCTCTGGCTGACCCAGTCAAGACGTCTGCGCGCAGAGCCTCCAAGGCTCGGACCTCCCTGCGGCGACTGGGCTGATGGAGAGGCCCAGCCCTCAGCCTCTCTTAGCTTCCAGAACCTTCCAGAAGGAGATCGACGGCTTCTGGGGAATCCTGCCAGCCCAGGCAGACCTTCGGTCACAGCCGCCTTGGAGTCGTTCCCAGGTGGCCGCAGCCCCCTCCGGGCCCGGGTCCTCCCGTCGGCCTTTGTCGTGGTCCGGGTGCCCTGGGATAGGGGGCGCGTCCAGGGTGGGAGGTGCCCAGACAGGAAACTTCGTCCAGGATGCCCCCGAGAAGACGGTAGTGTTCCGAGACAAGACCGTATAGCTGTTGGGGGCGGGGGGCGGGCACAAGGGTCCAGGGGCCTGGCCCGCACCCTAGGCGCGTCTGTGGGGCTTCCAGAACAGCCCAGGAGACCTCACCAGCTGCCAGCAAGGACAGGCCGGTCCCGGACTGCGAGGCGGCGGTGTCTCGGGTTCTGGGTGCCCACCGGCTCCTTGGTACCCCCGTGCTTCGCCCTGGGCGCTTGAGACAAAGGGAGGTCACTGGCCAGCTGCGGGGGTCCCAGGGGCTCCGGGCGATAGAGGGGAGGCAGGGCTCAGCCTCCTGTTAACCCCTGCCCCCAGGCCACACTGGGCCCCGACTGGGAGTTGGGGTGTCACCTTGGGGGCTGCTCGACAGCCCGCAGTGCCCGGCCCTTTAGGGCCGGCCTCGGTTACCCCGGGCCTGGTGTACTAAGCAGCAGCACTGCCCCTCGGCAGGAGGTAAAGGCCCCCCCGGGCTGGGGCGGGAAGTCCCCCGCACTGCCCCTGTGTCCTGCACGACTCCCTGACAGTCCCGGGGACCCCGCAGGGCCGGCCCGTCCTCGCTCTGACACCAGGAGGCCGGAGCAGTCGCCTCGCCGCGCAGCCTTCAGGGAGGTCACGGCGCTTCGGCGCAGCGACGCCAGCCGCCGGGAGAAGCCCGCCCCGCAAGAGGATCCCAGGGCGGGTACAGCCCGGGGAGGGTGGGGGTGGCTTGCAGCGCCCTGCGTCTTCCCGGCAGGGAGCAGGAGCGCGGCAGGGCGGGGAGAGACGGCAACGGGACACACCCGTCCCCGAGACCCCAGCTGCTCCGGAGAACCGCTCTTTTCCGGGGCAAGGGGAGTACCCGGGGTCTGGGACGTGGGGGCCAGCGCGGGGGAGGGGGCGCCTTCCTCAAGCCCCCAGGCAGCCGGCAAGCCCACGAGTCCAAGCTAGGGGCTGCTGGCGGCGGCCAGAAACGGCGGTGGCCGTGGGGGACCCGCTGGGCACCCCCTCCCCGATGCTTATCAGTGGGCCGGGGCCTCGGGCCGGACCGCCCGCGGGAAGGAGGCCGGCTCGGGGCGGAGCTGCCTTTGGACTTTCAGGGAGTCGCAGCAGGAGGCTGACCCGCGCTCACTACCCACCGCGCAGGGCAGGTCACCGGGCGGGGCATACAGCACAGGGGCGGCAGACCACAAGACATTTCCATATTTATTAAATATACTCTCTCGGCACAAATTTTTAAAATATATAAACATTATATATAAACAAAGTGTCTTCATGGCAGCAAAATAGAAACTCCAGACCAGGAGGAGCTTCCGAGGGGCCCCCCGCCACCCCCGGGGTCTCCACGGCACGGGGCGCCGCAGGTCTCGGCCTCCTGCTGTCAGGGTGCTGCGCCCCTCTGCTGGGTCAGGGTGCGTCTGGAGCGGGGGGAAGGCTCACCTGCAGGCCCCGCTCACAGCCTGCACGGGGTGCTCGGGCCCCTGGGGCCGGCTGGCACGAGGAAGGCTCGAGGGGGCCTCACCAACCCAGGCACTGGTGAGAAGAAATGAGACGAAGCCAGAGCAAGGGAAACGCGCGTGGTGTCAGCACCCTCGGGGCGCCGTGATGAGCCCCCCACTCCCTTGGGCTGAACCAGAGTTTAGATGTCAACAGACCTTGGCGACAGCCAAGTTTAAGTGCAAAATTAAAAAAATCAAGTAACCCAAACATTATTACAAAACGGGCCCTGGGGACGCCCCGGGGTGTCCGAGCTCCTTGAGCTTCCTGACCCCTGACCCCAAGCCAGAGACACTTCCCAAACAGTGCAGACTCCAGCTGCCCTGGGTGGGGCTGTTTCGGCAAAATTGAGCCACTCCCATGGGCAACTCACCCTCGTGTGGGACAGTGCCAGCTCGGAGCGGTTCCAGGGGCCGGGCAGGTGTCACAGGAGGGTCAGGGACCCGGAGGCCGGGCCCCACTGAGGAAGCCGGGGGGTGGGGGCGGGGAGACGGCCTGTCCCCCGCCTTCCCGGGATGGTAGCAGCTGGGAGCTGCCACCTCAACACGAGGTCATCCCACGTGCGGGCGGCCCAGCCCCGCTCGGGTGGGGGGGCAACGGGGGACTCGGGGTGGGGGTAAGACCCTTCCAGGTTCTCCCTCCGGGGTCCTTGCCAGCCAGGGGGCTCCAGTCCCCAGGCGGGGCCGGCCCCGCAGCAGCCAAGAGGAGAGTGCGGGGGAGCCCAGGTCCCGCCCGCCCCAGCGCCGCGCCAAGTGAGGCGAGAGCGGGGAGCACGGGGGCGGGGTCAGGCGTCGTCGGAGCCCGCGCCCTGCAGGCGCCGCAGCAGGATCTGCAGGAGGTCGAAGGTGGTGAAGCTGACGCCCACAGCGATGGGCCCCTTGACCCAGTTCATGCTCAGGCCCTTGTAGAGGCCGCGCACGGCGCCCTCCTGCCGCGCGATGGTGCGCAGCGTGTGCGCGATGGAGGCGCGCGGGACGCCCGTGACGCCCGCCGTCTGCATGCGCCGCCGCACCACGTCCAGCGGGTACGAGGCCGACTGGCCGAGCAGGCCGGCGCACGCCCCGAACAGCATGCGCTCCACCGGCGAGGGCTGCCGGCCGCCGCCGTACTCTGTGGGGGGACCAGGCGTCAGGGCGCGCGCCCGGCGCCCGCTGCGCCCCGGCCGCCCGCCCCACGGGGCTACGGCTCCGGCCTCTTCCCCACCTCCGACCTCTGCTTTTCCAGCAAGTTCGAGAAAGCGCGATTTAAAAAAGACAGAAAAAGCACCGAGCGTCCTGAGCAACATCCTAAAGGCAGGGCCGCCGCCAGGACCCCGCCCCAGAGCTACTGGCTGTCTCCAGCGGCGAGAGAAGTGGGGACAGTTAACGGGGTCGGGGTGAGAAGGTTCGGGAACTAGGAAGGTAGTGGTCACCCAGCGGGGAAGTCCCAGATGCCCCCGGGCTGCTCACCCCATCCACAGGGGTCTTTAAAGGGCAGGACTCTAAGTTTGAATTAAGAGTTATGGGGGGCGTAGGGCAGGGGCGAGAGAAACCCCAAACGGCGGGGACAGAAGCCTGGGCACCGCGCCCCCCGCACCTCTGTGCAGGCCCTTGAGGCTCTCGTAGGTGAAGAAGCTGAGCCCCGCGTAGGGGACCACGCCCAGGACGGTGGGCACGAAGCCGTGGTAGAGCGTGCGCAACCCCTCCTCGCGGTAGATGCGGATGAACACGTGGAAGATGTTGCTGTACCTGCGGGGCCAGGACACGCGGGGCGCCCGGCGGCCGCTCAGGGGCCCTCCCCTACCCACCCCCGCCGGCTGGGCCGGGACCCCGTCCCTGGGGAACCCCGGCGGCCACCCCGCTTTCGGGCACCCCCGCCCCCAGGCCCTGGGGCAGCCCACAGCCCACAGCCGGGGGCGCCTGGAGGCTCCGCAGCCCAGGACCTCCCTGACCCCGCGCTCCTGGGGCCGGCAAGGGGGACTCACATTTCCTTTGGGGTCACGGCCATCCGCGCGCGGACCAGGTCCAGGGGGTAGGTCAGCGAGGCGGCCGTTATCCCCGCCAGGGCGCCCGCCAGGAGCCGGGGCCAGGGGGGCAGCGCCCTGCGGCGTCGGCAGAGAAGGTGAGATGGGTGAGGAGAGGCCCAGGCCGGGTGTCCACAGACTGGGGGCCCCGCAGGGTCAGGACTGGGGTGCCCCGCAGTCAGGAGGCAGCACTGGGCCCCTAAGCCGCCGTGCCCGCCCCTCCTCTGCAGGAATGGAGGAAGGGGACACGGCCCCACTGCCCCCCCCAGGCCGGCTCCACCGGCGGCGGGGTGCGCGGTGGGGGGCGGCGGAGGGGAGGCGGGGGAGCGCGGGGCCCGGGCGGCTCACCCCCCGCGGAGACCGTAGTGGCGGCCCAGCACGCGCTTGTACTCCTCGTGGGCGCTGAACTGAATGGCGGCGTAGGGCACGACGCGCACCATGGTGGCCGAGTTGCCCCGCCACAGGCTGAGGAGGCCCTCGTCGTGGTAGGTGCGGTACAGGAGCCGGAAGGCCTCCTGGGGGCGGGGTCAGCGCTCCGAGCACCGCCCCGCCCCGTCCCAGTGCGGCCCCGCCCACAGCCCCACGCGCGGTCCGTTCCTGCGTGGCCTCGCTCCGCCCACAGTGCGGCCTCGCCCACAGCCCCCGCAGAGACCCTGCCCCGCCCGCCCCAGAGCGATCCCACCCACAGCCCCCACTCCAGCCCCGCCCACCCCCAGTACAGTCCCGCCCACAGCCCCACGCGAAGCCCGGCCCTGACCCGTCCACCGCTAGCACGACTCTGACCCCACCCCCAGTGCGCCCCCGCACCCGGCCTGTCCCTCACGCAGGACCCCGCCCCGCCTACCCCTAGCAAGGCCTCGCCCTGGCCCTTTCCCTTGGCGCCCCCTGGGTCTCCCCGTGGCGTGCCCACAGGGGCTGCTGTCTACCATAGACTCCCACCAGGCAGCTATAGGTCACAGCCAGCCCCACCCAAGGCCGGGCCGTCCCGCGAGGGGCTGGGGGGCCCGGGAGGGAGGGGAGACCTCACCTTGGGAGAAAACCTCTTGGAAGACACTGAAAGGAAACAGAGGAGGCAATTGAGCAGCGTGGGGCAGAGCCCCCTCCTTGCCTGCTCATGGTGCCACTGCGAGACCCCCTCCGCGCCTTTGACGCTGGTGGCAGGGGAAGGGGAGCCTTTCCCACAGCCCCTCTTCTGTCTCCACAAAGAGCGGGGTGGGCTCCTCCCCTGCAGGTCCCACCTATGGTCCGTGGGGGACCCGAGGGCAGTCCTGGCCCCCTGTGCCTGGGTTTCCCGTGGGTTGGTGGGGGTCTGACTGCCTGGGGGGCCGGCCCAGGAGGACCCTCTATGGGAACCCAGGGTGGCTCCGTGAGGGGCCAGTGACGTGGTGGGGTCAGCCACAGTCACGGACACAGAGCCGGTGTGGGTGTCTGGGCCACAAGAATCTCCTAGATGTGGGCGGGTGTGGGGGCGGTGGCAGGGGGCACCCTACACGTGAGGCCGCACACAGGCGCACAGGAAGAAGTGGGATCGGGGGTCTCGGTCGGGAGGCCAGGGCAGGGGCTGGGACCTCAGACAGACCTTAGTGAAGAAAAAAGGGGGATCTGAACAGCTTCTAAGGTGGGTGCACGGGGCCCTCCCCTAACCCGGGGTGGGGGGGTGGGAGAGGGAACAGCCCAGATGCTCACTAAGGAAGATGACGCACTGTCCTGGGCCCAAAGAGTCTGGGGCTCCCTGTGACTCCTCACCACAGAAGATGGGCCCCTGCGTTTGTGGAGGAGAGTGCCCTAGCTGCGGGGGACCCCAGCACCTCGGGATCCTGATGGGGCCTGCCCCTCCTTGCTGGCACGGCCTCCCTGGACCCCTGGCTGCACCATGGCCCAGCCCCCTGTCCAGCCCCCACACCCTCTCCTTTCCCCCTCCCCACGCATCACCCTCACGCTCTGACCACAGGCAGGGGTGGAGGGCCTTGCCACCCCTCTGCCAGCGGGGGCTCTGGCTTTGCACCCTGGTACACCTGGCGCGATACCACCCCACGTTCCAAAGAAGGCACAGCACACGGGCCTGCAGGCTGAGACCTCTGGCCTAAGGGCGTGGCGCCGTGCTCTGCGGGTCTGTGGGAGGTGGGCAGGGAGGAGACGTCAGCGGCACCTGCATCACCCGAGGACGGACAGACAGACGGACCACACTCACCTTGGAAGATGATTTTGGTCCGGTCCAGGGGAGCCACTGTAGTTTTGGCGAGTGCGCCGGCCAGGGCCCCAGACAGCAGGGAGCTGAGCACGTCCCTGTGCCCTTTCTGAAAGGACCAGAGGGTCAGGGAGCCCAGGGCTGGCCTCGGGATGCGGCCTCCAAGAGCCGCCCGGCTGTGGAACCCAGGAGGACAGCCCCAGACGCGGCGAGGGCAGGGGCTGCCAAGCCGGCCTGGGCACAGTGACCACAGCATGGCCGGCCTGGGAGCCAAGGGCTCTGGGGCACTCTCCAGCCACATCTGCAGGCAGAGCTTTGGGGAAGCCCCCTTTCCCCTCGCTCGGCCGGGGCTCCTGGGATTGCACATCTCGGGCTGACCCGGCCACAAAACTCCACAGAGAAACACTGGACCACAGGAACGCCCTTTGGACACTTCTGTAGATACAAGCCCCGCCCCCCGCCCACCCCAATCCCATGGAGCTGCCGGGGTAAGCTGAACCGTCACATGGAGCACCCCGACGTGCTGGGAGGCGGCGGTGCAAGGTCCTGAAGAACGTGGCAGGTGGGCGCGAGGGGCTGAGGCTGACAGATGAGGAACAGCTAACTGGGTGGGGGTGGGGGTGTTGGTATAGAGGAAGAGAGAACACATGCAGAGGCCCCAGGAAAAAGGAGCAGGGGGCCCTGGGGGACCACAAGGAGGTGGTAGACACAGAAAACAGGAAGGGGCACAGGCAAGAAAGATGAGGGGATGGGCAGGCACAGGCCATACCCCAACCAGCCCAGGGCACTCCAGCTTTGTCTAAAGAGACAGGGAGGGCGGGCCACAGTGGCTTAGCAGACAGAGTTCTCGCCTGCCATGCCAGAGACCCGAGTCTCTATTCCTGGTGCCTGCCCATGTGGAAAAAAAAAGAGAGAGAGATGGGGAGCCCAGAAGGAGAAGGACCCAGAGAGGAAGTGGTACAGGACCCCAGGCTGGAGGAGCAAGGCTCAGACCAGAGAAGAGAGGGAATAGGGAGGCTGGGCCGCGGGACATGGAAGCTGTGGGGGTGGGGGGCGGCACATCCTGGAGATGCACCTGGCCACCTGGGCCTGCTGGGGATCGGGCTGGGCTCCATGCCGGGATCCCCATCCCCCAGACCCGCTCCTCTCCCCAGGAGCACGGCCCCTCTGGTCGGGCCCTGGGACCCCCACGGCCCCCCAGCAGCCTCCAAACCAAGTGCCTGGCAGTGTTTTCCCTTCAGGGGTACCAAGGCCAGTTTCCACCCAAAGCCAAGGGTTCCACCCTGCAGCACCCTCCCAAGGCCTTGTCCCCTAGCTGCCTCGGCTGCCCTCTCCTGAGCAGAGCGCCATGCCTGCTTCCTCCACGCCCCCTGTGAACCCCACTGCCCCGGCCAGAGCTCCCTGGAATTGGGGGAAAGGCCATGGGCAGGACATTGCCCTGGACTTTGGCCGTGTGTCCCTGGGCACGGCATCCCCAGGCTGCCTGAACGGTGGCTGGCCTGGGCTGGCCCCTTCCTCCAAGAGGGATGCCTCCCTCGGTCGTGGGTGGGGATCTTGGGGGCATCAGGCCCCCTGTCCCCTCCCCCACTGCCAGCAGACTGGTGGTCCCGGGCCAGGCGGTGTGGCCGGTCCCTCGGCCGCCCCAAGCCGCAGGAGGCGAGATTGACGCCCATGGCAGGGATGCAGTGTTGCGGCGGGTCACGGCGGAGGCAGGCGGGTGATGCCTGTGCAGGGGCCATGTGGGACCCGCGGGGCTGGGACGGTCACCCCAAGACCCGAGCGCCTCACCCCACTGGAGGCAGCAGGAGCAGTGCCAAGGCCGGGTCTATGGGAGCCTCCAGGGGCCCGGAGACTTGCCTGTGGAGGGACGGCAGGGGACAGGGTGGCCTCGGTGTCCTCACACAAGCGCCCGGCACCGTCCTTCAGTCCACTACCCATGCCCGGCCGCGCGGACGGACGCGGGAGGCTCGGTCCTGCAGGGAGGGAGGGAGGGGGAGGCACCATAAGACTCCCTGGGGCAGGATGCCCTATGCTGGTGGGCTGGGTCCTGGGCCCTTCCGGGGCCCCTGGCATGGGAGCAGCACGAAGAGGTCCCGGCTCTGGCTTTTCTGAGCCTGTACCAGCGGCGCCCGCCCAAGGCTGCGGCATGGAGAGGAGAGGGTACAACCGCAGAGGACTGCCTGGAGGCCACCCCCGGGAGGCGGACCTCACAGTTCACGCAGCGGGAGCAGGCGTGTGCTGGGCCACGGGTGCAGCGGGGAGGCACCGGGAAGTGAGGCTGCCCTCTCGCCACGCGTGCAGTCTGCAGACATCTCGGCCGCTCTGGTGCATGGGGAGGACATGTGGCTCGTCTTGAGGCACTGTCCCCCGCCACTCGGAGGCAGCAGGTCTCGCAAAAGACACGAGACCCGAAAGGCGGTGCATTTGTTCCGGCTATCAGAGGGGTCTGGCTGGAGCGGAGGCCACTGTGCAGGGGTTTCCTGGGGCGGCAGGGGCCTGAGGTTGCCAGGACAGCCCCCGCCCCTCAGGACCCCCTCTCCAGAGCCCTCACGCCATGAGGCAGAGGGAGAAGCAGGAGAGAACCCCAGGCGGGACCTGCCAGCCCCAGCACCTCACGGAGCTGCCTGGGACATCGAGTGCCAGGAGAGGCTGGGAAGGGCTCAAGCATCCTGGGCAGCGGAGGAGGCTGGCGAAACGGAGGAAACCCGGACAAGGTGCATGGACACAGGCCCCCATGGACGCGAGACCCAGCACGGGGGTGGGCACGCCAGGAGGGGGTCAGAACTCCCTGGGTTGTCTCCACACTTTTTCTATAAACCTAAAAGCCAGATGGTGCCGGGCCCTGCGGCCCTTTCCAGCAGTCTTGGGGGCCACCTCGCCCCCCCCCACTCTCCCTACCCCGTGTTGGCTGCAGGGGTGCAGATGTGCTCTGGGTGGGCCAGGGGCTGGGTCGGCGGGCGCGCGGGCAGTGGGGGCTTGCTGTGCAACACGCGCTGGGGTCCACCAGGCACCAGCGGGGAGGGGGCTGTGACCCTGGGGGTGTACACGGGGGCTTGGGACCCTGCCCCTCGGGCCCAGGCCTCACTTGCTCCTACTGATGGGATCCCAGGCGGGCTGCGGACCCCCGGCTTGCAGTGACAGGGCCTGCCAGTCCCACCCATCTGGGGCCTCGGGGGGGCGTCTCAATGGAGACCCCAACAGCCCACAGGGAGGGGATGGGCGCCAGGCTTGTTCCACATGCCAAGCTGACACGGGGCGGTGGGAACAGTCATGGGCTTTCTTTACAGCCCCCCAGAAAGCAGGTGAAAGGGGGCCGAAGGGGGTGGACAGGTGGGGGAAACGAGGTGAAGAGGCAGAACAAGAGGAGAAGCTG
>PVIY010029289.1:0-20589 GCA_004026745.1 Myrmecophaga tridactyla
AAAAATCAATCAGAGACTCAGGAAGCACACAGGCTTTACTGGTACAGTAACCTTGGGAGAGTTTCTGAGTCTCCTAAAGGAGACACTTCTGTTCGTGTCTGGGAGACAAATGTCTTCACTCCACCGCAGTGTGGTTGTTTCTTGATGAGTTACAGTATCAATAATAATATAGTTGTTTCTTGTTATGTGCTTATATGAGTTAAAGCAATTCTACAAAGATAGAAAATTTAGAATATCTGGATGAGCTATACAACTATTGAATCCTCTGTGGATATTATTTCTCCCAGCTGAGTTAGCTAAGCTGGCTATTTGGTCTTTATTGTTATTATTTTATTACTAATAATTCCAACAATAGCACCAGTTACATAGCTACTGTTTTCCAAATATCTATAAAGTATTAGGCTCTGTGCTAAGGTGCTTGCTTAGAAGAGGTCTCTTAATCCTTGCAGAAACCCTAGATCTTTATTCTTATTTTAGAGAAGAGGAAGTTGGCTCAGAGAATTTGACTGACTTGGCCAGATTCACATAGCTACCCTTGCCTGCCTGCCTGCCTTATACTGATTCTATTACCTGAGACCAAGAAGCCATTGTGTAAAGAAGATAGTTTTGCCCTTTTGAGCCAAATCCCTAAGAACATCCAGGGAGCAGCCTCTCCTAATATTAGCCTGTGGAACACAGAAATAGGCCCCCTCCCCCTCGCCTGGTAAGCCTCTGGTTTTTGTTTAGTGCCATGTGTGTTGCATGCATATGCTTTTTGGCATTCCACAGCTGGCTCCCTTTAAGATTCCGTTGCGTTGTACTTCCAGGGCCACATTAAAGTGATTGGAAAAACTAGATAAGAACAAGTATTTTCCTGCTTTGACATTTAAATATGCTTAAGCTTTGAAAATATAATTGAATTTAATTTGGCTAATGTTGTCAGGAAGGGCAATCTTATAAAAAGAAAAAAAATCTTCCCACGTAAAGAAATTTGAAATGTGATAATATTTCAACCATGTCCTTTTGATTAAAAATTTAATTTAAAAACAATGTATAGGGGTGCATGGGTAGGTAGTTCAGTGGTTAGAATGCCCGTCTTTCATGCGGGAGACGTGGGTTCGATTCCCAGACCATGCACCCAAAAAAGAAAAATCAAAAAAAAAAAAAACAAAAACAGTGTATAGATTATTTCCTCCCATAATTTTGATAATTTAGTGTATCTTCAGGAATATCTTTAATATGCCTATATATGTTTTAAGCTAGAGGCAAGGTTATTTTTAAAAGTCAGTTCTTAATAAGAACAAAAGTTCATCATATAGTTTGATGTACATATTCTAAAAGTTTAGTATGTGTCTAAACAAAAATTTCCTTTATGGACAGAAAGGAAATCCCCATATACACACAAGTTATTACACGTTAGGTTAAGGTAGGAAAGCTGATGATAAGTTTTAAAGGAGCAGGGATGGGGGCCGGGTAAGGTGTGCAAACAGTTAAACCCATATCGGCATTTTGGCAAGTATTTATTTTTCCAGGATGAACGTGCTTTCAAAAAGTGCCAGTAGTTGCTAGGCAGACTTCAACAAACACAAAGGACATTTCCCCAGTGTCCAGCCTGGCTGGTTTCTCGATTTAAGTTTTGTGATCCTGGCTCGAAATGCAGTAAACTCTTGTTACCGTTAGAACTTTGAATATAGAGTAATTTTGCCAGTAAGCCTGTTGGCATTCTGAGGCAGTAGTGAAGTTTAAACTTTCTTCCCCAGCATATGGCTTGGACTAATTTTAACTAGGGGCACATGGTGAAGGGTTGTGGGCAGATCATTTGAACGGCCTCAAAGGTGAAAAGAAAGTATAGAAAGACAACTGCACCATTTTGGCAGGAACAGTTGCCTTTTCATTTGGTGGTCTCCTTTCTGATTCCTCATTTTCCTGCTGAGTGTTTGCTGGTTATTTTATCTTTCTCTTTCCTTAGACAAGTGAACAAAATTTTTACACATTCCATTATCATCAGTCATTTAGGTAAACACTTTTTCTAGATGAATTTGGAGCAGTGTCAGTGGAAAATGAAGTACTCATTTTTCTGTAACATTGATTAGATGTGCAAACATTTTTTAAAAAGACTTGTTTAACGAAGTTCTCTCCCACTTAACGTTTTTTTGTTTTATTTTGGCATTGACTGTCCAGACCATTGTCCTAAGCGCAGGACTATGTTAATTACTTTTGGATGGAACGTACAGGATACGAATTTAAAAGACAGTGCCTTTTAAGTGTGTCAATAATATTGGGGGCAAAATGATGATAAATATAACTTCCCTTTCAACTTTCTCAAATAGAATAGACATGCAGTTAGGATAATAATCAGAATGTGAAATGTAAAATTGACCTTGATCTCTAAAGAATGAACCATCTATTATTTATCTGGGCTAAAATTCTCCATAGTGCAGTAACAGAATTATCTTTACCAAGTTTCCTACTGAGTTATTACTATTATATATGCTTCCAAAAAGGCTTTAGGGTCTTGCCGGCTGTCCTTATTATCTGTTTGGGTATTTATCACATAGAAATTAGGCTAAGTTTTTTACAGTAAATTTGGATTTCTTTCTTCACGTATAAATCCTCGTGGCTAATAATCCTCTTTGTCTAGTCTCATGTTTCTGTAACATTTTGATTGAGACTGGCATGGCATCTATCTGTGTGCCTCCCATATAGATTCTTTTAGGAAACTTACAGCAGAAACTATGGAAGAAACAGTTTTGTTTTAGGCTAGGGGAGATTCTCTTATAAAAACTCTAACAGGTAATGCTGCAGTTGGGAGACAATGCTCTCTACCTGCTCCTGATTTTTTAATAATTAGATAATTAGGGAGTATGCATGCTAGTTTTAAATATAACAGAATATAGATTTATATTATATTTGGAAAAATAGCTTTTTTTAAAAAAGTAAACATGATATGTACTTATGAAAAACAATAAAAGAGTCCAGAAAAGTACAAAGCAGAAAGTTGAGAACAGCCAAATTTCCTCCCCAAAGGAACTCTACACATTTTGAGCCACTATCTACTCATCATCCTATGATATATACACATATATGCAGTTTTATTTAAATATGATTTACTTTGTAAACTAGTCTGTATTCTCTTTTTTTTTCTTTTCTACCCATTAGCTTTGTTCAGAAATATGGATTCACAATATCCTATTTAGTGGCCTGGGAGTCATTTAGTCAGTCTCCTATTAAATAGTATGAGAGTGTTTTATTTAACAAAAAAAGTAGCATTAAACATTGAGTTTTGCCTGAAATAACCATTGAAGACAGAAGATTCCAAAATCCTACTGTAAGAAATTTTGTTCATAAAGCATTGAAAGTGAACTGTTTCAGGAAATAGCCTGAGCGTCAAAACCCCTTTGCTACTTTAGAGAATCAGAAATCCTTGGCCTCTAGGCTATTTCAGAAATTTGGAAAAATTTAAAGGTAATTCATGAGTTTGGGAAGCATTTTAATACCATAAAATATTAGCTATCTAGGGATACAGAAGAGTGAATCATAGTGGGTATAGTAATCAAAGACTAAAGGAATGTTTTTCCCGAGGTGATTTTCCACACTCCTAAAAAAAACAAAAAATCATCTTTACAATAATCTGTGACTTTCGGTTTGTCAGCACTTTGAAAACATATGACTTTCCCAAGTCACAAAATCATCTTTTGCTGCTCATAGCTATTTTTCTATATTGTTGATGGGATATGCAGTGTAAAGAACTATTCCTTACCATTGCAGGAGTGTGTGCTGAAGGGATTTGAGGAGAGCTTTCTTCAAACAGACAAAATGTGTGTGTGTGTGTGTGTGTGTGTGTGTGTGTATGAATAAAATCAATCATGGGAAAGAAGCACAGCTTTCTAAACTTGAAACTAAAGTTTTCTCTAGCTCCCTTCTGCATTTCTCTTTGACTAGAATTGCAGACAAAGGTTGACAAGCATTGCCATTATACACTGATTTTGTAAGTGCTGTAAACTGTTCAGAGAATACACTGGGTTCAGCAGTGTATTTTCCAGAAACCACAACATTTTTTCCGAATTTCATTGCATTTGAGATCGTTTTTTTTACTTGATCTAGTGTTTTCATGCCTTGTTTTAATTTGAAAAGGTTCTCAGAAATATACATGACATAATCAGCTGCACTGAAAAACAAAAATAAAGCAGGAAAACAACCACCAAAAAATATTTTGCTTTTCCAGTTAAGGGCAGTATCAGAACTTTTTTTTTCAATGGTCCAGCAAAAATTATTAAATATGCCCAAAGCTTACATATGACCTGGTAAAATGTTTTATGACTGAAACAATTTATAAAGCATTTTCAGATCAACAAGCCTACCAATTATTTTTCTTATCATGATATCATTTGCATCTTTTTATCCTTGCACAATTTTTGTTTGATCTTCTACAAGTGGCATAGTATGCTAAACCTCAAATGGATTCTAGTATACAACAGGTAGTAGAAAGAAGAAGGTTTTCATGATTTTTTGGACAAAGAAACAATCATTAGTGTAATTTTTCAACTTTATCCTGAATGATACTCCCACTTACAGTCTCAGAAAAATTTGTGTTGGACATTTTGGTGAATTGCTACTTAAGATGTGAAGATCCCCAAGTACTGCTCTAACAGAATTCATAGAGGCTAGATAATGGTCCAAAAGCAATGATGAAACTATCTTTCACCAACTGGGGAGGCTGCAGGCTGTTCTGACTACTTTTATGCTTTAAAATGATGAAGGAAAGGAAAAAGAAGAAGAAGAAAAAAGATGAAGTCCTAGTGATGATGATCGCATTTACAATTAAAATAATTGTGGGAAAATAGTCTCAGACACTCATACCATAGGTTCCCTAAAATGTCAATTTTTAACCAAACCAACTTTGAAAAAGTTCTTATACTCCTGATCCTATCAACCTGCTAGTTAGGAGTACCAGAACTTTTGACTGAGATCCTCTCCTGCTGCAGAACATTGCTTAAATCATCTGCTTTAGGGGAGGGTATGGTGCTTTGTAGCTTTAAATCTCACAATGTATAAAAATAGTTCAACAGCTATCTTCTTTGAGCTTTGTTCTCATATGTAGCACATTGTATATGGAGTCAAGGCTCTAAAATTGTACTGATCCATCAAAATTTTCTTATGCTCACTCATTTTAAATACTTTTTGTTCCTGCCTTTTGCCAGAGGAGACTTAGAATCCACTGTTTTATTTTGTGACTTAGTTTGTTACTGTAGAAATCTCCTGTGCTTTCAAAGGCCATGGTATAGAGTTAATGCCATGTTTAGCCTCTTTCTCTCTAATACTCATGTACACACAAAGACACACAATGTCACAAATCTTTAAGTGCCAGAGCACTGAGGTATAGATAGCTCTTTGGGCCACCTTTCTAGAGGCATGCCTCTGTCTTGTGGGAAATCCTCCTCATTTACAGAGCATGCTGCTGCTTGGTGGTCCTCTTAATCATGGTGACCTCTCATGACTCCGCTTCTCTCTTTTCTCTCTGCTTTTCTGTTTCTGTTGGTGCTTCTGCTATGCATATTAGTATCATGGGTTGTTTGGTAGGTCATTTTCTATCACCCTATATAACTCAAAAGGGAAAGCTAGGTGGCTCTAGCATTCAGAAGAGAGCTTCAGAAGAAGTGACAACACTTGGGGGCCACATAGTTCTCCTCCACACTTATTAAGAGGTGGCAGATACTGCCTCAATATTATTCCCCACTACATACCAACCCAGGGCACTTTCCTGCAAACTGTAGCCAATAAATTGAAGAAGGAGAAAGAAATGGAGAGTCATGGAAGAATACTGGATTGGAGTTGCCACCATAAGAGGAGAGAGTTTGACTTTTTGGGAGAGGGTTATTTTCAAGGAAATCTCTCATACAAATTGGGTATGTTTGCAAGAAGAGACCAGTGTTTTGTTCTCTGGTTTCATAATTGCTTAAGTGGCAGAGTTACTGATGTGCTCTGTGCCTATGTGAGATTGAAAAGGAGAGGAACATCCCTCCAAAGGGAAAACCATGAGCCCAGCTTGCTTTCCCACAGTTAGTGTGGGTCAAGTTGATACCACTGCAAGTAGCTGGGCTTAGGTTCTCTCTGTACTGTGCCACCCAAGAAGTCTGCCACCTGCTGCGTTCAGAGAGACCCAGCAATGAAAGGCGATCAGATACCCTGCTGGTGTCCAGGGGTAAGGAAACATGGGGAATGTTTGATCTCTCATGTAGGTAAATGTACAGTGGGGGCCTTCATTGTTGCTCGTGAAAACACATACAGACCCCCCTACAAGAGTGTTCTACCTGCAGTCTCCCATCTGGAGGCTATAAGCAGCCAGTTAGCATTAGTCAGAGAAACACAGGAAAGCAGTGGAGAGAGAATTGCTGCTACACCCAAGTAAGTAAGGAAGCCCTTCTTCCTCAGATTAGTTAAGTTCTTTGTCATCATTCTGTGCTTTCCATGTATTAGCTAATTGAATCCTCCCACCAACCTCATGAGGTAGGTACTGGTGTTATTCTCATTTTACATACCCAGGAAGGCACTAGAGGTTTAGGACCTTGAGTTTGATTCCAGGTAGTCTGGCTCCCTAGATCATAATGACCTCTATGTTGTCCTGGCCCATCGTCAGGACAGATGTTGCTTTCAAACGTTTTCCACTGCAACCAACAGTAAAAAATGTTGCATCCTGACCCAGTACGTACAAATACATGCCCGAAACAAGAAGTTTCATGCAACAACACTTATGTGTAATGCCCCCTGATATTTTTCTCTTCTGTTTCATTAAAAAATGCTGCTCACTATCTACTAAATAGTCTACAACTGAGAAGAGTTTTGAAGGTAGGAAAGAACCACAAACTCCATTCCCAATCCTCATTTTTCTCTCTCTCTTCTCTTTTCCTCTCCCAACCCAACCTGAGTTTCCTGAACTGTAATGGGGAGTGGCATTAAATCTTGAGGTGGTTGTGAGTTTGGAGTGTCACACTGCACTGCACTGAGTTTTAAGTAATGAAAATGACCTGAATTTTATGGGCTCTTAATGTTAAGAGATGGTAAAGAGGAATTCCAGAGAGCACGGTTAAAAGCAGTGATGGTATTATTACTCCTGTTGAGTAGTGGTCCCTTCATGAGCTGGTCATATCAGCCTTCAGATGTCTATGTCTTGGAGAGGTTTGCTGTCCAACCAGGATGACCCTTTTTCCTGTTGGCCATACCTATCAGACATGGGACATTGGATACATCTTCACAGCTGGAGAGGAGCAGTTTGGGGATCTTTCTAATTCCACACCTATATTTTGTTAACAGGTTTTATTGAAATGACTTATTTTGCTAAATTAGACTTAACTTATTACTGCATTTATTATTACTTACAGTGCATCATGTTCATTCATCCCTCTTTGGTTTATAATTTCTATGCAATAAAAGTCAGCCTCTTCATATCCTTTTATAAACTAAAACCAACCTCGAACTCTCTTTGTTAAAAATAAATAAAATAAACCAAGATTAAAAGATGTCTCAGCAGAAAAAGATGAAACCAACTGCAGTCAGTCCTTGAAAATTTACAAGATGCCTCAGAGAAGTACAAATGTTAATGGCAGAACTTCTGTTACAGTTTTTTTAATCCTGCTTCCAGGATGACCGAAAAATTACTGGGCTCCATCCCAATTCCATGCCCAGCTTACACAGTCCTTTTGTAGGTGATGAAGTATGCCTACCTTGAACACTTCCCATGCTAAAAAGATTGTGACCAGGCTCTAAGCTTTATGACCCTAATTGCCCATTTGTTTTGGAGTTAGAGTGAAACCAGAAGGGCTCTTTAAGGGATATGTAGGGCTTCCTCCGGTGTCTTCCCTCAGCCGTTTGAGATGAGCTGTGTGACCGACATTGTTTGGCACGATGCCAGTGGTTTGTATTGCGAGATTGTGAACAGAAAAGATCAGCATTGTGGAGGCATCTCCAGTACATCCAAGACTGGGCTTTTTTCGAGGAACCCTGGGGAAATTGCTTGCAGATCTCAGTACTAGCAAACACTGCTTCCAGCTTGAAAATTGGTTTGCTTTCAACATTATGGACAATGTGAATCCTGTAGAAATGTGGTTTCTCTTTGTTTAAGGAAGGCAGGAATGAAATTTGCTCCCAACATAGTAACTCTTGAAGGCCTCTGGCATGAATTCTGTGTTCCTGTCCTACCTAGGCTGTATTATTCTCCTATCCTAATTTTCCTTCTGTGTTTCTCTTGCTGTTTCATTTTTGCTTTTTAGACATCATAAATCCTTATGGTGAAATAAATGCAACCAGAGTACTATTGCCGAGTAAATATAACATGTTATTAAAGCTCTAGCCTTTTTTATCTGCTGCCTAAAATAGAAGGTGTGGTTGAATATAAGTTATGGCCCTAAATTTATAGTGGAAGAGAAAGACCACAGATTTTTTTTTTTTTTTTTTTTTACAAACTTTAGAAATCTTGCTCTAGATCTGGCAAGATAAAAGTAAATTTTTCTTGAGATAACAGGATTAAGATGGTTGCAAGGTCATATTAATTACTGAGTAAAGTTAGTTATTAAATTTTAAGCACACACCCAAAGGACCATTCCAAATCCAGTAATCATTTGAGACAGAAAGCAAATTAAAATTCATACTAAACAGTTCAGAAGAGAAAAATGTTGATTCTGAGACCTAATGGAAGCTGCATTTCTTTGCAAAGCCATTTTACCTTTTCTAAATTAGTCATCTTATTTAAAACATAAAGGAGCTGGATTAGATAAATATGATGATTCTGCCAGTTGTAAAGCTCTATGATTTTTCAAATACAATTAAAATAGGATCTTAAAAAAAGAACTTACAGAGTTCTAGGAAGATGGCGAAATAGGATAGCTTGAATTTTACCCTTGCTCCAAGGAACAGCTAGAGAAATGGCAAGGAGAGTAATTCCAGGGTGTGCGTGACCTGCGAGGGTCTTCTACATGACATAGGGAGGCCCTGATTGAAAAAGCAGAACTGGGACGCAGAGAACTAGAGACCATCCAGCTAGTGGTCCCTTTACAAATGGAGGCCCAGAGCCCTCAGGAGTGCACGGACTTGGAGATGGGGTAGAGAAAGTAAGCCAAGCCGTGTTCCTCAAAAGTGCTGTCCTGCTCCCTGCCCCAGGACTCCCCACCCCTCATGCACATGAACCCCGTCCTTGCCCCACCACTAGGTCCAAGTGTCCCTGCCCCTACCTCCCTTCCCACTCATCCCTGCCCTGCACCTCAACCCTGTGCATGCGTGCAGGCCTGTCCCAGCCTGACCCACTTCTCCTGTGCAAGCTCATAGTCTTGCCCTGCCTTCCCAAGACCTGCACATAAGCCTCCAGCACCTCAACAACCACCTCCCCTTCCTTGCCTCCTGCCCAGTGTTACCTGCACATCTGGACTACAGGAGCTCACCTTCATACCTGGGCCACACCTGCACGCAGCCTATACAGTCGTGCAACCCTGTCCCTCCACCCCCAACCCCAGCCCTGTGTCGCACGCTTAAGCATCTGTCTCCCCAGGCCTGTGCATGCACACATGCCCACTCATGCCACACCCCATCAGCTCTGGACAAGCACTGACCTGTGTATCTGGGCCTGGGGCACATACAGCCCATACAGGCACAATCCGGCTCCACTGCCCCTGAGCTCTGTGCATGTGCATAGCAGGGCGCTGTCCCCTAAGATTGTTTGCACACCAGATCCCCACCTCCAGACCTATGCATGAGCACAGCCATATCCTCCCCAGCGGGCACTCACGTATCCATGTACTGATGTCTGGAATCCAGCAACCCCCAGCCCCGCCCACACATGTACACACCCTTGCACCACCCCCCAGCACAAGTGCCCTCCTCTCACACCTGCCAGGTGCTCTCGTGCACATCTGTGCCACATAGCCCCCACCCTGCACACACATGCACCAATGCTCCACCCCACCCCTGTACCTGTGCACCTATTGCCAGGGCTCCCACCCCTCTGCCATCATACGTCCCTGACTTACATCCCTTAACCTCCACGACCTGTGTCCTGCCCCAACACACTTGCGCATCCACATTCCAGACCCTCTGGACCTCTTCCCTGCACAAGGACATACCCACCTCCTGCCTTCTTTGTGCTCTGAGTTCTGTGTCCTGTATCCCACACCCTAACACCTAAGATCCACACGCTGCACACATCCATTTTCATCCTGCCCATGTACCAGCCCCAGCACATCTTCTCAGCCCCAACATCCGACCCCCGCTGTGCCCTACTTCTGTGTCCCCAAGGCTGCACCCTGTTCCTGTGCTCCAAGGCCTGCCTGAGGTATGGCTCACCCCCACAGCCTCTGCACTGCACCTCCACAATCCTGTGACCCACACCCCAGGCTCACAGGCACCAGCATAGTGTCCCTGGCCCATGCATATACCTGCACCACAACACATGACACCCCCTCTTGTGCCCTTCCCCATGCCCCACATCCTACTCCACACCCATCCTACAAATACACAGCTTTAGATACTGCAGGAAGTCAACTTCCAAAGTAATGCTATCAAGATATTTACATTCTGTGAAGACAACAGAAGCTCACTAAGCATATGAAGATGCAGACACATATCGCTCAGTTGAATGACCAAATTAAAACACTGGAGAAGACACAGACTTTGGAACAACTGATCAAAAATTTTCATATGACTCTACTAAATAAAGTCAGTGGCATGGCTAATGACATAAAGGAAAAGAAGATACTAGAAGAGCATAAAGAGAAATTTGAAAGAATAAATAAAAAAAATAGATATCACAGAGATTAAAGATGCTGTAGAACAAAAAAAAATGCACTAGAGAAACATAACAGCAGATTGGAAGAGGCAGAAGAAAGAATAAGCAAATTAGAGGACAGAACAACTGATTTTGAACACATGACACAAAAAGAGCACATGACAAAAAAGATAGAAAAATTTGAATTGGATCTCAGGGAAATAGTGGACAAAACAGCATACAAATATAAGAATCATCTGTGTCTCTGAAGAAGATAAGAGTAAAAGGCTAGGAAGATTAGTTGGGGATATAGGGGAAAAACTTCTCAACCTTTATAAAAGATATAAATATGCAAATCAAAGAAGCCCAACAAACTCCAAATAGAATAAATCCATATAGACCTACCTCAAGACACATACCAGTTAGTCTGTCAAGTGTTGAAGAGAAGCAGAAAATCCTGAAAGTGGTAAGAGAAAAACAATGTGTTATGTACAAGAGAAACCACATAAGAAATAAGTTCAGACTACTCAGTTGGCACTGTAGAGGCAAGAAAGTAGTGGTATAATATATTTAAAATCATGAAAGAGAAAGACTTCTAGCCAAAAATTCTGTATCAGCGAAATTGCCCTTCAAAACAGAGGGAGAGATTAAAATTTTCATAGACAAATAAAGGCTGAGAGAACATGTCAATAGGAGACTGGCCCTGTAAGAAATACTAAAGGGAGTTCTGCCAGCTGAAAAAAAAGGAGAGGGTGGTCTGGAGGAGGGCACAGAATTTAGGAGTACCAGAAATGGTAGCTTAAAAGACAAAAAGAGAAAGTGGAAAAGAATATATAGATCTGATAAATAAAACCCAAAAGATAAGAGGGTAGATTCAAGGAATGTCTTTCCGAAAATAACTTTGAATGGTAATGAACTAAACTTACCAATTAAAAGATACAGATTGGCAGAATGGATTAATAGATACAATCCGGCTATATGCTGCATACAAGAGACTCATCTTAGACACAAGGATACAAATAGATTGAAAGTGAAATGATGGAAGAAGATGTTCCATACAAGCTGTAACCAAAAGAAAGCAGGAGAAGCTATCCTAATATCAGATAAAATAGACTTTAAATGTAAAGATATCATAAGAGACAAAGAAGGACACTATATGTTAGTAAAATGGACAATTAACCAAGAAGAAATAACAATCATAAATGTTTATTCTCCCAGTCAGGAAGCTCCAAAGTACATGAGACAGACATTTTCAAAACTAAAGGGAGCGATAGACATTTCAACAATAATATAGAGACTTCAATACACCACTTTTCTCTATAGATAGAACAACCAAACAGAGTATCAACACAGAAATACAGAACTTAAACAATTTGATAAATGAATTAGACTTAACACACATATATAGGTCATTACACCCCAAAACACCAGGATATATATGCTTCTTTAGTGCTCATGGAACATTATGTAGGATAGATCATAAACTGGGGCACAAAGTGAGTCTTTATGAATATGAAAACATTGAAATTATTCAAAGCACTTTCTCTGATCGCAATGAAATGAAGTTGGAAATCAATAACCACCAAATAATAACAATATATGGAGATTAAATAGCACTTAAACAGTGAGTGAAACAGATGAAATTGCTAGAGAAATCAGTAGCTATCTGTAGACAAATGAAAATGAGAATACACATATCAGAACATACAGGATATGGCAACAGTTGTGCTGAGAGGAAAGTTTAATGCTTTAATGCCTATATTAAAAAAGAAGAAAGATAAAAAATTGAGAACTTAATTGCTCACTTGGAGGAACTTAAGAAAGAACAGCAAATTAACCCCAAAGCAAACAGAAGAGGAAAAATAACAAAGATTAAAGCAGATTTAAATGAATGGGAAAACAAAAGAATAATAGAAAGAACCTATAAAACAAAAAATCAGTTCTTTGAAAAAAATCAGCAAAATTGATGGGCCACCAGCAAGGCCGACAAAGAAAAAAAAGAGAGAGGATGCAAATAAACAAAATCAGAAATGAGAGGGGATCATTACCATAGACCTTGAAGAAATAAAAAAAAAATCATAAGAGGATACTATGAATGCCAACAAACTAGACAACTTAGATGAAAAAAAAAGAGAGAGGATGCAAATAAACAAAATCAGAAATGAGAGGGGATCATTACCATAGACCTTGAAGAAATAAAAAAAAAATCATAAGAGGATACTATGAATGCCAACAAACTAGACAACTTAGATGAAATGGGCAAATTCCTGGAAACCCACAAACAAGCTACACTGACTCAAGAAGTGGTAGAAGTAAAGAGTCTTATCAGTCATCAAAAAATTTCCTACAAAGAAAAGCCCAGGTCCAGGTAGCTTCACAGGGGAATTTTATCAAACATTCCAAAAAAAGAACAAACAGCAATCCTCCTCAAACTTTTCGAAAAAATTGAAGAAAAAGGAACTAACTCTACCTAACTCATTTTATGAAGCTAACGTCACTTTAATACCAAAACCAGGTAAAGATGCTACAAGAAAGGAAAACTACAGGCCAATCTCCCTAATGAATATAGATGCATAAATTCTTAACAAAATAATAGGAAATCAAATCCAGCAGGGCATTAAAAGACTTACACACCACAAGCAAGTGGGATTTGTACCAGGAATGCAAGGTTGGTTCAACACAAGAAAATCAGTTAATGTAATATAGCACATTAACAAATCCAAAGGGAAAAATCATATGATCATCTCAATAATGCTGAAAAAGCATTCAACAAAATTCAACATCCTTTTCTTATAAAAACACTTGAACACTTGAAAAGGTAGAATCATTGGTAACTTCCTCAAAATGATAAAGGGCATATATGAAAAACTCATAGCCAGCATCGTTACCAATGTGAGAGACTGAAAGCTTTCCCCCTAAGATTTGGAAAATGAGACATGGATGCCCTCTGTCACCACTATTATTCAGCATTGCACTAGAAGTTCTAGCTTGAGCAACCAGGCAGCAAGAAGAAATAAAAGGCATCCACATTGGAAAGGAAGAAGTAAAACTTTCATTATTTGCAGATGCCATGATACTGTACCTGGAAAATCCTGAGAAATCTACAACAAAATTACTTGAGCTAATAAACAAATTTAGCAAGGTGGGAGGTTATATAATTAATATGCAAAAATCAGTAATGTTTCTAGACACACACAAGCAATGAGTTAACTGAGGAGTCAGTTAAGGAAAACATTCTATTCAAAATAGCCATTACAAGCATCAGGTATCTCGGAAAGAACTTAACTAGGGATGTAAAGGATTTCTACACGGAAAACTATATAACTTTGCTAAAAGAGTTCAGAGAAGATCCAAATTGGTGGAAAGACATTCCCTGCTCATGGATAGGAAGATTAAATGTACTTAAGATGTCAGTTCTACCCACATTCAAGTATAGATTCAACTCAGTACAAATCAGAATTCCAACAACCTATTTTCAAGACTTGGAAAAGCTAGTTACAAATTTCATCTGGAAGGGAAAGAGACTCTAAATAGCTAAAAGCATTCTTAAAAAGAAGAACAAAGTTGAACGATTAACACTCCCTGATTTTAAAACTTATTATAAAGCCACAGTGGTCCAAACAGCATGGTACTGGTGCAAAGATAGATATTGATCAGTGAAATTGAATCGAGAGTGTAGAAATAAGCCACCAAATCTATGATAAACTGGTCTTTGACAAGGCCCCCAAATCCACTGAACTGGGAAAAAATAGTCTTTTCAATAAATGGGCATGGGGGAACTAGATATGAATAGCCAGAAGAATGAAAGAGGACCCTTACCTTACACCCTATTCAAAAATTAACTCAAATTGGATCAAACACCTAAATATAAAAACCAGTCCCATAAAGCTCCTAGAAGAAAATGTAGGGGAACATCTTCAAGACCTAGTAATAGAGATGGCTTCCTAAACTTTACACCCAAAGAACAGGCAACAAAAGAAAAATAGATAAATGGAAACTCCTCAAAATCAAGTACTTTTGTATCCTAAAGACTTTGCCAAAAAAGGTTAAGAGGCAGCCCACTCAGTTGGAGAAGATACTTGGGAATCACACATTGGATTAAGGTTTGATATACTGTATACATAAAGAACTCATAGAATACAACAACTAAAGAACAAACAACCCAATTATAAAATGGGCTAAAGATGTGAGTGGACATTTTTCTGAAGAGCAAATACACATGCCTAAAAAGCACATGAACACACTCTCATTCTCGTTAGCGGAAAGGGAAATGCAGATCAAGACTACAATCAGATACCACCTCACACCTATAAGAATGGCTGCTATAAACAGGAAACTGTAATGTTGAAGAGGATGTAGAGAAATTGGGACACTTATGCACTGATGGTGGGAATTTCTAATGACACAGCAGCTATGGAAAACAGTCTGGTGGTTTCTCAGAAAACCTATGTGCCAGTTTGAAAGCATGTATGTACCATAGAAAAGCCATGTTTTAATCTTAATCCCATTTTGTAAAGGCAGCTGTTTCTTCTAATTCCTATTCAGTACTTTATGTTTGAAACTAATTAGATGATCTCCCTGGAGCTGTGACTCGATCAAGAGTGGTTGTTAAGATGGATTAGGTGGAAGTGTGTCTCCATCCATTTGGGTGGGTCTTGATTAGTTTACTGGAATCCTATAAAAGAGGAAACATTGTGGAGAATGTGGGAGATTCTGTGAGAGCAGAGAATGCTGCAGCACCACGAAGCAGAGTCCACCAGCCATTGACCTTTGGAGATGAAGAAGGAAAACGCTTCCTGGGGAGCTTCATGAAACAGGAAGCCAGGAAAGAAAGCTAGCAGATGATGCCATGTTCACCATGTGCCCTTCCAGCTCAGAGAGAAACCCTGACTGTGTTCGCCATGTGCCTTCTCACTTGAGAGAGAAACCTTGAACTTCATCAACCTTCTTGAACCAAGGTGTCTTTCCCTGAGTGCCTTTGATTGGACATTTCTATAGACTTGTTTTAATTGAGACATATTCTCAGCCTTAGAACTGTAAACTAGCAACTAATTAAAATCTCCTTTTTAAAAGCCATTCTGTTTCTGGTATATTGCATTCTGGCAGGTAGCAAACCAGAACAACCTAATATCAAGTTGCCATATGACCTGGTAATAGCTCTACTTGATATATTCTGAGAAGAGCTGAAAGCAGTTGCACAAAGGGACATTTGCTCACTGACTTTTATAGCAACATTATTCACAGTCACCAAAAAATGGAAAAACAATCCAAGTGCCCATCAGCAGCCAAATGTGGTTCATACGTACAATGGAATATTATGCAGCAATAGGACGAAATAATGTCCTGAAGCACATGGCAAGATGGATAAACCTTGAGGATATAATGCTGAGTGAAATAAGCCAGACCCAAAAGGATAGATATTGTATGATTCCACTTTAGGACCATGTTAAAGGTAAAATCAGAGGCTTATGATACAGAATATAAGGGACCTATAGATACATGGAAGCTTGAGATGGGTGATCAGTTAACTAATGAGATTGAACTTAATTATAAGGGTATAGATAAAAGTGAAGGTGGTTCACTAATGGTTCTGTAAATAATATTACCATGTTGAAGGTGAGCATGATTGAAAGGGGTTGTATGGACTTATGTATCCCACTGATTAACACTACCAACTACTGCAAGGGTATGACTCTTGTACTAAGAGTGTTTAATTTCAGGGTATGGGGAAAAATGCTATTACATGCTATGTTTAAAAGGTAAACATCAATAGTACTGGAACTATACCGGGGGTACATGATGGGGGGAGGGACAAGATTTAGGAGGTTTGGATTTTCTGTTCGATAAGGGTGTGTTTATTGGTTATCTTTCTTTTGGAAACAATGAAATTATCTAACATTGAGAGTGTTGATGGACTGTTGACTTTTTACCTTATATGTGAGGCCCAATAGATGAAAGTGACTGAAAGATGGATTGACTGAGAAGTAGATTGGCGGATGATGCTGTATGATTGAACGTTGTGCTGCTCAAAAAGGAATGAAGTTTTGAGGCGTTCAATGATATGAATGAACCTATGAGATGTTTGGTGAGGCAAAATAAGCCAGAAATAAAAAGAACAATTATTGTATGGTCTTCTTTGGAAAATGCTTATAAGAAACCAGGGGCCTAGATTGTAAGCTCGTTTAGCAGTCACATTTAGTCCAGACTAGTAATTGTTATTTCTGGATTTTAAGAGGCTGTTTTATGTATGTATAACCTGGAATTTAGAGATAAGAATGAAGGCTGGCCAAGTCAGGAATAAGGTAATTCAGAATACCAGGGAAAGGAAGACATTGTCTATATTTTAGAACTTTACTTACTCTTTGAGACAATAGGAAGGAAGGTTTATTTTGTCCAGAACCTAAATTTTCTGTAGCACATAATCTAACTAAATCTGCCTGGATAGATCATTTAAACAATCCAAACACAGGGAACCCAGAATAAGAATGAGGGCTTTTATCCTGTATAGCTTAATATAATGCCTGGATATCCAGAGTATTTTAAGCAGATAGTCAATACTTTGTCAAAAAGTATTGACAAAGTCCCTTGAGGGACAGCAGAAAAACTATGAAACTATTAAAGTTTACCACTGGGGAAACCCTGGATACTGAGTCAAACATTATGGTCACCCAAATCAATAGGCCACGCCTTTGATATCAAGTCTTACTCTCATGAAGCTTATGTATGTAGCGTCGAAGCTTAGCCTACATATAGGTATATGTATGAGTCACCTCCAAAGAACCTCTTTTGTTGCTCAGATGTGGCTTAACGCTCTCTAAGCCTAACTCTGCAAGTGAAACCATTGCCCTCGTCCCTTCATGGGTCATGACATCCAGGAGTGAAAGTCTCCTTGGTGGCATGGGAGGTGACTCCCTGGGTTGAACCTGACCCTACCACCATCAGATCAACAATGTCATCCTGTTCAGAAGGGAGGAAAGGAGTGTAACAAAGCTTTCAGTGGCTGAGAGAGTTGAAATAAGAGTTGAGAGGCTACTCTGGAAGTCACTTTTACACAAGCTTCAGTTAGACATTGCTACCTATCATAACTTGCCAACCCCCAACCAAAACCATTCCAGTCAATCCTGAAGAACACCTAGGGCAATATATAAAATTCTACAAAGGTTCCATGCACTAGAGCAACTTTCCAAAAACCTGCAACTTCCAGATAGGTTGCTGAACTGGATGGGTCCTGAAATGCAGTGGGGCCAGCCTCTCGAGAACATCAGCTAGTTTCATCCACATATCCCATTTCGTCTACAGCTCCTTCCAGCATGAAGCAGTTAAAATGCATAGCCCAAATACCCGTAAAGAGTGGGGGAAAGATCAGAAGTGATGGTTGAGTTATACAGAGATGGTAGGGTTTAAGAAACACATATGATTGCTGAATCATTATGTTGACATTTCTTTTTGTCTCCAGTACCTTAGATCAGTTAGAAGCAAACACCTAAAGTTGTGGAATTGTAACCTATAGGAGACTCTGAAATCTGTTCTATAACTGATTGTTGTGATGTACTTTGTAATTTACTACTTTTTTTATGTATGTTATTTTTCACAAAAAAGAAGAAAAAAGATGGAGGAATATAACAGAGAAGATAGGATTTAACATATGACTGCCAAGTCATTATATTATTTCTTAAGGTCTCCGGTGTTTTGTATCAGGTAGAAGAAAAAATGAAAAATCGTGGAGCTGTAACCCATTCCATAGTTTAAAATCTGCTGTATAACTACTTGTTGAATGATACTTGGAGATTTATTGCTTTTCTGTATATTTACTTTACAAGACACAAACAAACAAAAAAGAGAACTTAACGTTATTAGTTGCGTAAGTAGAAACTTGGGAGCTCTGGGCTTTGAGATGCGTGGCCCATAAGGGTAGCTGAATTAACATGTAATGCATGGACCTTCATGGCTGTCTTTTGGCATGAGACTGGGGCTCCAGACCAGTGTCCAGAGTTCTTTGTTGTCCTCATAAACCTAAGTACATGGCAGTAATTTGTAGTAAAGCAAATCAAAGAAATCTTGTGTTCATACTCATATGCATGCTTGTGTGATTTCAGTAGTTTCCAGAAAAGTTACATACTTATATTCATGTTCTTTTTGAGTTTTAATATGCCCACCCTAGGTATTCAATAAATGTTTATTATTTTGACTTGGAATCTTGTAGCATTATCCATTTAAAATTGTCAATTATATAATATAGTGATACCTTACCTTAGAGTTATTATTTTTAATATTGTAGATACATAAAATTTTAGGATTATAAGGGAACCGTAGAGTGCTACTTTGTTAAACCCTTTTTTTCCATGAGTTTATGTATTTGTTTTTGGAGAAGGGTTAATATGGCTACAACCTGGTGGAAAGTAGCTTGATTTTTACTTACTTATGATTCTTAAATACATGATGAATGTGAAAAAAAAAGAAAACAAGCATCATGTCTGGCACATGGCCAGAGCTTTGTTCTTTTCTTTCTTCAAATCAGTCTTTGCTCTTAGTAGTAAGCTTCATCATTAAATGTCTGTAAATGTCGAGGCTGAGTGGAGGTACCCTTTATAACTGTGTTCCATATACTCAACATTTTGGCTGTGCAAAATAAGGATTTTAACCAGTAATACAAAAGGACATAAAGTAAGTGATTGTGCATAGTTATTGCCTTGGAGCTAATCATTGATTTCTTTTAATAAAGTAAATAAAAATACAATATTTAAATGCAACTTAGTCTCTAAAATGTGGAGTGTATTTAGTCAGCATGAGTCAAATTTGATGGTTTGTGCTGCTGAGGACAGCTGCCATTTTTTCCCCTACAAAATAGCACTCATTTTCACTGAGTTGGACAAACACAAATCCTGCCCTGAGTTTGACCAAGTAGCCAGAAATAGTTCGGGATTCATGGTGTTGTCTCCAAAATTCCAGGGATATTGCATCATCTTTCTGTGTCTGGTTTGTTTTCAGTTCCTTTTTAAACAGCCCCACTGATGGGACAAATGGTCATTAAATCACAGTCACACTAAGATTGTGTATACCAAAAACTGTAGGAGAAAATCAGAGTCCCTTTCGGAAGTGTCAGACTGTGCACTTGTCTTCTGAATGTGTGGCTTTATTTCCAACAAAACATAATTCAGCATTTCTTCAAGATATGTGAAGTTTTAGCTCAGAATAGTCTCCACATAAAACTGCTGAAGTCAAGTTTTTCTTTGCCATCTGTTCAGTCCACAGGTCTTGCTTGAATTGTGACACAGTGCATCCTTAGCTAAGTATCCTTGCTCTTGCTTTAGTCCAACAAGTACATATTTAGCCCATATAAATATTTGACCTCAGAAAATACCATTGTTTAAATCACAGAGGTTCTAGTAAGTTCAGCCTTTTAGAATTTATATTCCTTGGTTCCTTGATCCTGCGATATCACTCTATCAATGTCTTTAAGCTTTTATAGCCAGCTGAAATAATTAAAATAAATGACATTGTCACACTGTACCAGAACTACTTCCAACCTTTAGTAAATTGCAGAGGTTAATTGCATCTGTATATGAAGAAAGTTTATAATCTTGACAATGTCTACATCATGACCTACAATGTTGAGTATTTATTGAACACCTATTCTGTGCCAGGTACTGACATGGGACTGGGATTTGCTGGATAATTTAATTCCCCTTCTGTACAATCCTCACTTTCCAGCCTCATCTACGTCAGCTTCCCTATATTAACCAAGTGCTGTTGCCAAAATGGGCCTTGGCTGCTCCTCAATTGTAGCTTACTCATTCCATCCCTTCTATGCAAATGCTATCCTTCTATGCCTGTTGCACTATTTTCAATGGCCAACTCAA
>PVIY010029289.1:20689-32358 GCA_004026745.1 Myrmecophaga tridactyla
ATCACAATAGAAACTCAAAATTGTTGACTGAGTGAACATTCATGTGATGATTTGGAAGGTACCCCCTACAAGTACACAGTGAGTTTTCTTTTTTACTTTTTTTATTGTGAAATATAACATATATACAAAACAGCAATAAATTTTGAAGTACATTTTAACAAGTATTATAGAGCAGATTTTAAAGTCTGGTTTGGGTTATAGTTCCATGATTTTTCATTTTTTCTTCTAGCTGATCCAAGACACTGGAGACCAAAAGGAATATTGATATAATGATTCAGCAGTCATACTCATTTATTAAATCCTATCTTCTCTGTTATATTCCTCCTCCTCTTTTTTTTGTGAAAAATACCATATATTCAAAAAAGCAATACATTTCAAAGTACATCATAACAATTAGGTGTAGAACAGATTTCAGAGTTTGGTATGGGTTACAATTCCACAATTTTAGGTTTTATTTCTAGCTGCTCCAAGATACTAGAGACAAAAAGTAGTATCAGTAAAATCATTCAGCACTCATACTCATTTGTTAAACCCAGCCTTCTCTATATAACTCCAGTATCAGCTTTGATCTTTGTCCCACTCTTTAGGGGTATTTGGGCTATGTCTATTCTAACTTTTTCATGTTGGAAGGGTCTGTCAATAATATGGGATAGGGGTATGGAAATAGTCGATGTTCTGGAGAGGCTGGCTTCTCTGTATTTCAGGACTTATCTGGTCCAGGGACCTATCTGGAGGTTGTCGGTTTCTGGAATGTTACCCTAGTATGTTGAGGCTTTGTAGGATCTTCTATAATGCCCTTCGTGTTCTTTAGGATTGGCAGGAATGGTTTTGGTCGGGGTTTGGCAAGTTTTGATAGATGGCGATGTCTAACCGAAGCTTGCATAAGAGTGACCTCAGAGTAGTCTCTTGACTGTACTTGAACTCTCTCTGCCCCTGACACTTTATTAGTTACACTTCTTTTCCCTCTTTTGGTCAGGATGGAATTGTTGATCCCTTGGTGCTATGTTTGGATGCATCCCTGGGAATCATCTCCCGTGTCGCCAGGGAGACTTTCACCCCTGGATGCAGAGACAGTTTTTATAGGTTCAGCATGTTTTATGTAAAATTTTCTTTTTTACTAAAGAAATAACTAAAATTTAAATTTTAAAGAGAATTTTTTATGCATGGGCAGGCACCGGATATCGAACACAGGTCGCCAGCATGGCAGTCGAGAACTCTATCCGCTGAGCCACTGTGGCCTGCCCTAAAGACACTTTATATATCATTTTGCACAATACAGATAGCTGTCAGTTACATTTCCTTTTTTTATTCTCTATTTAAATTGATATTTGTAATTTCTGAGGATTCTATAAGCCAGTAATTTTTGTAATAGTTTGTATTCTTCTCTGAGATCAAATTCAGTAATTATTTTGTGATAGTCATTTGAGAGATTTAATACTTGCTTCCTCATCATTAATATTTTAGTTATAATCTTTTTAGTGCTGTCTTTGCTATCAGTAATACAGACCTCATCATATATTTTCCTGCTTAAGATAGAGCGCAGTTATTCAGAGTTGTCTTTTTGAATAATAATTCTGAAAACACAGAGTTATGTTTTATATATAGACTTGTAAGGTTATTACTAAATGTAGTAGTTACACCCATAATATCAACCATTTATTGACCAAACTGGCATAAGACAAGTGGTTCTCAACTTTGGATGCATTTTTGGTTATATGTAGGATAGTTGTATCATGTTAGGCAGAAGTATGACTATGTTATTGTCTTTATTTGGAAATTAAGTATGGTTTAAGGAGATGTGTGTGGGAGACAAGTTGACTCAAAATTCACAGAGAGTTAAATACTGATTCCTGATCCCCACCCTCCAGAGAGTTCATTGGCTTGAGGGATGCCCTTGGTATTAGATTTTTAAAAGCTTCCCTGCTGTTTGTTTGTTTTTCTTTCTTTCTTTCTTTGATTTCTTCTAAGAAAGTATTTATTTTTCCTTCAATTTTTTAAAATTTCATTGATAGATCTTCACACACATACAATCTATACATGGTGGACAATCAGTAGCTCACAGTATCATCACAGTTGTGTATTCATCACCTTGATCATTTTTAGAACATTTGTATCACTCCAGAAAAAGAAATAAAAAGAAAAATTCATACATTCCATACTGCTTACCCCTCCCTCTCATTGACCACTAAAATTTCAATTTACCCATTTTTTTTTACCCCTTATCCCCCCTATTATTTATTTATTTATTATCCTTTGTTTTTTACTTATCTGTCCATACCCCAGATAAAAGGAGCACCAGACACAAGGTTTTCATAATCACATGGTCACATTGTAAAAGCTGTATCGTCTTCAAGAATCAAGGCTACTGGAAAACAGCTCTACAGTTTCAGGTACTTCCCTCCAGCTACTCCAATACACCATAATAAAAAGGGCCCTGCTGTTTCTTAACATGCAGTCCTTTATTTTAAATTAGTTTCAAACCTAGGAAATGTTGCAGGGAACTCCCTTTACCCAGATTCCCGATTAACATTTTTTTCTGAATTTTCTCCCCATCTGTCAGTCTGTCTGTGTAGTCTTTTCCCCTCATCCCTGAACATTACAGTGAGGGCCTTGCCAAAAGAAGGAGACTCCTCTACATTCATACATATTTATAATTCAAACTCTGTCTCCTTCCCTGCCACCTTTGTGACTCCTGCCTAGTACCCCTCTTCCTTGGTTGTTAGACTTGCACTCTGCCCCCCTTACTGCCTCCTTCCTCCCTGGGAAGGGAAAATAAGGAACGATGGGAAGGAAAGGAAAAATTGTCAATCAGGAAATCAGCACTGACACAAAATGACCATCTAAATCCACAGAGCCCATTCACATTTCACCAACTGTCCCAACAATACCTATTTTTCCTTTCTGGTCCAGAATCATTTACAGGAACACTTTTTGAAGTTAGTTGTCATATTAGTCTTCTTTAGTGTAAAACCGTTCCTTGTCTTTACCCCCCTATTTCTCATGTCCTTGACAGACCTTACATTCTTTTGTTTCATTGCTCAATAGGCACCATCCAGTGTTTCCTTATCACTACACTCAGCCATGCATTCTTGGCGGAAATGCTGGGCTTTTCTCAGTGCATCCCATCAGGAGAGAGGACTGTGCAGTCCATCCCAACACAGGTGATGGTAGCTGCGATCACCTGGTCAAGGTGGTGAATGTTGATTCTCTCCACTAGATAGTCACCATTATCCCTTTTGTATTTAATTAGTATTTTGTGAGGAGATGTTCCCATATTATCCTAATATCCTGCTCTTCATCCAGTCTCCATTCATGATCCTTAGCTTTCATTAATAGCCTTTTCCATTTTAGACTACATGATGATAGCTGTCAAGTGGTGATTATTTTCTTTTGTGTGTGTGTCTGTGTGGAAAGAGCTTTCTGTTCTTCCCTATTTATCAATTGAATTATTCAATTATTTCAGTATGGGTTTATGGATTCCCATTTTATTCAGTGGGTTGTGATCTGATATTCTCATGATTATTTTGATGCTCCCATTGTCCCAGATTTGGCCAGCAGGAGCCCTTTCAAGTTGGCTCCTGTGCTTTTTGACATGTTCCTCTCATTCTTTGAGTGTTTCCCTAACTTTCTGGCCAAGAAGATATTGTAGGCTTGTCCTGTACCTTCCTTGTCCCAGCCTTGGTCCTAATTCTTTTGAATGAAGGATAGTGGTTAGAAACTGTGATCTGGGTCTTAGTGGGCTCCTTGCTACTCAGGTGTTATTGTTTCTATGCTTTCTCAGACAAAACTGGAACATGTGCATGTGTTCGTATATGTATATATACATATACATGTGTGTCTTTAGCTATTTCTATATCCATCTGTATCTTTAAAGATGAGTTCATTCTGATACTTTGAATTCTAACCCAGTGAGTCAGTGTTCTTTTTAGCCTTCTGTCTTTTCAGAAAGTGAGAAACTTGGCTCCCATTATCCTCAATGTATTAATTTTTGCCAAATTAAATAATTTATTTTGCTTAATGTAACTAGTATTCTAACCACTCTGGAATCCTTCTGCCACCTTTATGCTCTCCCCACTCCCTCTCTGTTCATTGACTGTCTGGTAGTCCTGATGCCTCTGCATGGCTCCTCTTCCCATTCCATTCCACAACTTCAGGCTACAGCATCTTCATGCCAGGAGGGAAAAGGAAGGGAAGGGAAGGAGAAAAAGTCCCCTTAGGGTGTAGTTATGTATTGCCATGGTTGAGAATGCTGCATTAAGCATTATATATATATGTTTTTAAAATATTTCAAACTGTGTAAGCTTTCCTCATGAAGTAGTTAAGATTTAAGAAAGATATTTCCTTGTTATCAACTTCTCTTTTTATTTGTCCATTTCTCCCATAAGTGGAGTAGAGGTAATTCTTGCTAATTGTGAGGCACAGTGGGGGATTACTAACTGGGTTTTATTCTTATGGCTTTCCTTTATGATTTCCTAAGTGGGGTAAACTAGAACTGGTGCTGCCAGGTTTTTTAAGGAAGGAGATTCTCCTCTTGAAATCTGTGATTTTTGAAAGGCTTACATACTGAGTTTTGCCTTTTCTTTTAGTTTCTGAAGTTCTTTCATGCCTCTCTCTGCCTCGGCTTCCTCCCAGAAGCATTGCTGTAAAGGCAGTCCCATGTCCCTCCCCGCTGGAGTTTGGTGACCTTTTATGTTTGGGTTTTTTTTTTTTTTTTGTATGCTGTATGGCAGGAGTCACATTTCATTCTTTATCCATGTGAGTATCCCCTTAAGGAAGCACCATTTGTTGAATTTTTGTTTGTTTGTGTTTGTTTGGGAAGTGCATTGGCCGGGAATTGAATCTGGGTCTCCGGCTTGGCAAGCAAGGATTCTACAACTGAACATCTCCTCCCCCAGCTCCACCTCCAGCAGGAAGATGTGCTGGGGAGCCACTGGTCTGATTATAAAAATCAAACCACCAAACCTGATAGTAGTCAGAATTCCTAGGAGCGATCTGAAGCTAATTGCTGTATGATTGAAGATGATCTAAGAGTTTTCATCTGTTTTTCATTTTCTGAAAATTTTAAGTTGGATGTCATTATTAACACTGTTTAGATTTAAACAAAAATGAAGGTATAGAGTTACCTACTTAGGCATTGTCCAGATTTTGTTCATTTGTTGGCACAAGTTCATTCTGCAAAGGTTATATGGCACAAGTTTTCCTTAGATAATCACTTGCATAGTGGAAAATATCCCAAGTCAGTGAGAGGGTAAAATTTTGCTTACTTAAAATATTGGATTAAGTATAATTAAACTTATATTTCGAATCTGGTATAATTTGGATTTTTAAGTATTAGCCTTTGTAGTATTATTCATTTGAATAAAGATTAAATTCCATATGTTAAGATTTGATTCAGTTTTAAAATATCAAATTAAGAAAGCAAAGGTAAAGAGTAGTTTGGGGGAAATGTAGCAAACTCTGCTTTTTAACTTTATGAACTTTTCTATTTTGAATTTTAAGAAATTGTTATGAGTGAAGAATAAAATATTCCCTATTTTATGTTCTTATTCTGTGTCCTTGTACTTTCCTCTGACACACTTGATTGTGTAGCTCCACCTTCTTGGTGTGTGCATGTGTACCTTTCACCCAGTGTACCTGAAGAAAACTTCATGACTTTGGAATTGGTTTTCCAGCCTAGAGGAACTACAGCTGACACAGATCATGGGAACAGTCTGCTTAAAGGGTATATAAGTCCCAATGGCTTATTTAAAAATTAGGGTAGCATTAAAACACAAAAAAATATGATTTCTTTCTAAAATTACCTGTGGGAATTATAAATGTCAAGTAGCACCTCTGAAAAAAAGGATATTCCATTTAAAAATGCCAGTATGTAGTAAACCTTTTTAGAAGGATTTTCATATTTTCCACTAATGATAAAGAAGGAAGTAAAATGAAAGACTTTTCACTACACATGGGAAGAATTGTGTTGTCCTTTAGTTCTCGCTGCTGCACTTGGATTACAAATGTGAATCCAGATGTCAGCTCAGATTCCATAGCAGTCATCTGTATTTACAAGACGAATAAAAACTTTCAGTCTGGAAGTTGGGAAAGCTCTTGTAAAGTGAAGTAAGTTCACTCCCCAAATCAGGTGTTTTAATTAGAAATTGTCAATGGTTATTTTCTAGTGTAATGAGAAGGTGTGACATGACCCATGTTTGCTTTTACAGCTTTCTTGCTTCCAAATCCTTGTCTGTGGAAACATAGGAAAGAACCATTGTTTAGATTCTGTTGCAGTTTCATCTAGTTCAACCAAATAAATGTGTAATAAATCATCATGAGAAAGTATGGGATATTTTGTTTCAATCTGGTAAAAAGGGGAAAGGGTACTGAGAATTTCAAATGTTAACCCTCAGTCACCTGTGGAAAAGCATGTATATGAGTTTTTAATCCATTTGTTTCCATGAGTTACATTTTGAAAATGAGAACTTGTTCAAATAAAACTCTTTTTTGTATAATGTCTAGAATAGTGCCTGACACACTGTAGGTACTCAGTATTTGTTGATTAAATAAATAAAACGTATTTTAATTTGTGGTTTTGAAGACTCATTTGTAAATTTCGGTGAAAAGAACAGTTCCCTATCCGTAACCTATACTACCTGACAATCACTCATCTATTTTCTCTCCCTACAGTTTCACCTTCTCCAGAATGCTGTGTAGATGGAATCATACAGTACTTAGTCTTTTCTGCCTCCTTTTACTTAGCGTCCTGCTTTGAGATTCATCTATGTTGTTGGTTCTTTCAGTAGTCCATTGTTTTGGTTCTAAGCAGTTTTTAAAAATTCATCACCACTTGGTCAACATTTTAGTTGTTTCCAGTTTATGGCTATTATGGATGAAGCTGCTGTAAAATTTATATACAAGTTTTTTTTTTTCATGTTTTGTGTTGTGAAATGTAACATATATTAAAAAAGAAAAGAAAACAATAACTTTCAAAGTACACTCCAGTGAACAGCTACACAACAAATTTCATAGTTTGGTATGGGTTACCATTCCTTAGTTTCAGGTCTTTCCCTTTAGCTGCTCCAAAACCCTGGAGGCTAAAAGAAATGTCAGTATAGCGATTCAGCGGTCATACTGATTTGTCAAATCCTGCCTTCTTTGTTATAACTCTTCCTTCTCCTTTGATCCTTCTCCCAGTCTATAAGGATCTTTCAGTTATGCTCTAATTTTTTCATGTTGAAAAGGGGTGTCAGTAATATAGGGTGGGGGAATGGAATTAGTTGATATTCTTAGAGAGGCTGGCCCCACTGGGTTTCAGGGCTTTTCTAGCTGGGGAAACTTCTGGAGGTAATGAGTTTCAGGAAAGTAAGCTTAGTGCATAAATTACCGAGTCTCAGTTAGAGCCCTAGTGTTCTTTAGGGTTAATAGGTATGATTATATACAAGTTTTTGTATGGATATATATTTTCATTTCTCTTGCATAAATTGCATAGGAGTAGAATTCCTGAATCTCAATGGTAAGTATGTCTCACTTCTAAAAACAATTTGGCAGTTTTTTATAAAGTGGTTATACAATTTTGCCTTCGATCAGAAGTATATGAGAGTTCCAGTTCTATACCTTTTCCAATAATTGGTATTATCTGTCATTTTAATGTAGCCATTCTAGTGAGTATTTAGTAGTGTCTTATTGTGGATTTTGAGAATCTTTTCATTTACCTAGTCTTTTATGAAGTGTCCATTCAAAATTTTGCCAATTATTTATTGTGTTGCTTATTGAGTTATTTAAGAGTTCTGAATATAAGTTCTTTATCACAAGTATGTTTTGTAAATATTTTTTCCCAATCTGTGACTTTATTTTGCATTTCTAGCATTTATTTTGACTTTTTTTTAACCTTTTTATTGTATAGTATAACATATATGAAAAGCAAAGAAATAAAAAAGCAATAGTTTTCAAAGCACTCTTCAAAAAGGGGTTACAGGATAGATCCCAGAGTTTGTCATGGGCTACCATACGATCCTCTCATATTTTTCCTTCTAGCTGCTCCAGAATATAGGAGACTAGAGGGCTTAAATACTTTTTTTCCTTCTTTTCTTATGAACAGTAACGTATATACAAAAAAAGCTATAAATTTCCAAGCACAGCATCACAATTAGTTGTAGAACATATTTCAGATTTTGACATAGGTAACAGTTTCACAATTTTAGGTTTTTACTTCTAGCTGCTCTAAATGCTGGAGAGTAAAAGAGATATCGATTTAATGATCTGGCATTCATATTCATTTGTTATGTCCTATCTTCTATGTATAATTCCACCATCACCTTTACTTTCTATACCTCTCATTGGGGTTTGGGCTATGGAAGTTCTAGATTTTTTATATTGGAAGGATCTGTCCCTAATATGGGGTAGGGAGATGGAACTATCTGATGTTCTGGAGAGGCTGGGCTAGGTTTCAGGACTTATCTGGACCAGGGACCCATCAGGGGGTTGTAGGTTTCTGGCAAGTTACCCCACTACCTAGAACCCTTGTGGAATCTTATAAATAGCCCTAGGTGTTCTTTAGGATTGGCTGGAATGGTCCTGGTTGGGGGTTGGCATGTAATGATAGGTAGCAAGGTCTACCTGAAGCTTGCATAAGAGAAACCTCCAGAGTAGTCTCTCGACTCTATTTGAACTCTCTCTGTCACTGATACTTTATTAATTTCACTTCTTTTCCCCCATTTGGTCAGGATGAAATTGTTGATCCCACTGTGCCAGGTCTGGATTCATCCCTGGGAGTCATCTCCCACGTCGCCAGGGAGACTTTCACCCCTGGATGTCATGTCCCACATAGTTGGGAGGGCAGTGATTTCACTTGCAGAGTTGGGCTTAGAGAGACTGAGGCCACATCTGAGCAACAACAGAGTTCCTCCAGAAATAACTCTTAGGCATGCCTATAGGTAGTCTAAGCTTCTATGCTACCTACCTAAGCTTCACAAGAGTAAGCCTCATGATTGAGGACATGGCTTATTGATTTGGGAATCCCTAAAGTTTGACACAGTATCAGGGAATTCCCTGATGGTAAGGTTGAATAGTTCCATAATCTTTCTCCCCTTCCTCAGGGGACTTTGCCAATACTTTTTGGTTATCTGCTCAATATACTCTAGGATGTTTCCAGGCATTACAATAATCTATGCAGGATTAAAGGACCTCTTTCTCATTCTGTGCTCTGTGTTTCAGTTGTTCAAATGAGCTATACAGATAGGTTGGATTAGATTGTGCACTACAGAAAATTTCAGTTCCAGATCAAATAAACCTTTCTTCCATTGGTCTCAAAGAGTAGGTGTGGTTCTAAGGTATAGACCCTGTCTTCCTTACCCCTATGTTCTGAATTACTTTAATCCAACGTGTTCAGCTTTATTCTCATCTCTAAATATCAGGTTATAAATATAAAACAGCCTCTCAGAATCCAGAAATAATAATCATCACTCTGGACTTAATGTGCGTGCTCTAAAATCTTGCAGTCTAGGCCCGTTTTCTTATAAGTGTTTTCTAAAGATCACCATACCATTGTTGTTTTTTGTTTGTGGCTTAATTTGTCTCACCAAATGTCCCACATGTTCATTCACATCCTTGCATGCCTCACGACTTTGTTCCTTTTTGTAGCAGCACAGCCTTCGTTCATAAGTATACACCATTGTTCGCCAATCTACTTCTCCGTCAGTGCATCCTTCAGCCACCTGTATTCATCGGGCATCATGTAGAGGGCCCTAAATTCACAGTCCATCAACACTTTCAATTTTAGATGACTTCATTGTTCCCAAGAGATAGAAAACCAGTAAATACACCCTCACCAAATAGGAGATCTAAACCTCCTCTTAACTCTTGTCCCTCACCCCATTATTTACCTCTGTTGCTGCTGTGGTAGTGCTGATGTTTTCCTTTTGAACATAGCTCATAGCATGCAATAGTGGTTCTCCCCCTGTGCCTTTGACTTAAACATTCTTTATACAAGAATCATATCTTTGAAGTAATTCTTACAAGTACTCATTCATATTTCTAGTGTCAGTGGGACTTGTAGATCTAGACAACCCCTTTCAATCTTGTTCATCTTCAATATGGTAATGTTACTTCTAGAGCCACTAGAGAATCACCTTCGCTCCTATCTATTCCCTTACATTAGAATTCAACCTCATTGGCCAATGGTTCACCCATCTTTAGCTTCTATGTATCTCTATATTCCCTGTATTCTGTATTATAAGTCTCTGATTATACCTTTATGCTGGTCATAAAAGTGGAATCATACAGTATCTGTCCTTTTGTGTCTGGCTAATTTCACTCGGCATTATGTCCTCAAGGGTCATCCATCTTGCATGTGCTTTGGGACATCATTTTGTCTTACTGCTGCATATTATTCCATCATATGTATATAACACATTTTATTGATCCACTCATCTGTTGCTAGTTTGTTTCCATCTTTTGGCGATTGTGAATAATGCTGCTATGAACATCGATGTGCAAATGTCTGTCTGTGTCATTGCTTTCAGCTCCTCTAGTTATATACAAAGTAGTGCTATTGCTGGGTCATAGGGCAGCTCAATATTTAGTTCCCTGAGGAATGACCAAACAGTCTTCATAGTGGCTGCACCATTGTACATTCCCACCAGCAGTGCATAAGTGTCCCTGTTCCTCCACATCCTCTCCAACATTTATAGTTTCCTGATTGTTTAGCAGCCATTCTTATAGGTGTGAGGTGCTATCTCATTGTAGTCTTGATCAGCATTTCCCTTATAGCCAGTGAAAATGAGCATTTCTTCCTGGCTTTTGAGCCATCTGTATTGCTCTTCAGAAAAATGCCTATTCATATCTTTAGCCCATTTTATAATTGGATTGTTTGTTCTTTTGTTGTTGAGTTGTATGATTTCTTTGTATACACAAGTAGTCAAACCTTTTGTCTGATATGTGATTTCCAAATATGTTCTCTCATTGACTTGGCTGCCTCTTCACCTTTTTGACAAAGTCTTTTGAAGTGCAGAAGCATTTGATTTTGAGAAGTTCCCATTAATCTATTTTTTCTTTTGCTGCTTGTGCTTTAGTTGTAAAGTTTAGGAAGCTACCTCCTATTACTAGGTCTTGAAGATATTTCCCTACATTTTCCTGTAGAAGCTTTATGGTGCTAGTTTTTTTTTTTTAATAAACTTTTTATTAATTAAAAAAATTAACAAAAAACATTAAGATATTCCATTCTACATATACAATCAGTAATTCTTAATATTATCACATAGTTGCATATTCATCATTTCTTAGAACATTTGCATCGATTTAGAAAAGAAATAAAAAGACAACAGAAAAAGAAATAAAACGATAATAGAGAAAAAAAGCTTATACATACCATACCCCTTACCCCTCACTTTCATTTACTACTAGCATTTCAAACTGAATTTATTTTAACATTTGTTCCCCCTATTATTTATTTTTATTCCATATGTTCTACTCACTGTTGATATGGTAGCTAAAAGGAGCATCAGACACAAGGTTTTCACATTCACAGAGTCTCATTGTGAAAGCTATATCATTGTTCAATCATCATCAAGAAACATGGCTACTGGAACACAGCTCTACATTTTCAGGCAGTTCCCTCCAGCCTCTCTGCTACATCTTGAACAACAAGGTGATATCTGCTTAATGCATAAGAATAACCTCCAGGATAACCT
>PVIY010029290.1:0-32181 GCA_004026745.1 Myrmecophaga tridactyla
CCTTGATGCTGAATCTCAGCTCATTCCAGGTTCTCTGTCCCATGTTGCCAGGAAGGTACACATCCCTGGGAGTCATGTCCCACGCAGAGAGGGGAAGGGTGGTGAGGCTGCTCATCATGTTGGCTGGAGAGAGAGGCCACATCTGAGTAACAAAAGAGGCCCTCCTGGGGGTGACTCTTAGGCCTAAATTTTAAGTAGAAGAAGTCACTTATCTTAAGGACTAATGTTAAGAAGTTAAATCTTAGGAATTACCAAGAAATGGAAAGGTTCATATTAAAGAGTAAGTAAAACAAATGAGGCACAAGTTAACAAGAAAATTGCCCAAAAAAGTAAATGTAGTTGTTCCTAATTATACAGATGAGAAAGTTGAGAGTGAGTGTTTTAGTGACTTATCTGAGTTCACACAACTGGGGCTTTGACATTGGGGCTGCCTCAAGGATTTTTCTACTCCCACTGCTAGGGCATGTTAGTGCTAGAATCATATGGAATAAGATGTGTGTTGTGTATGTGAAGAACTTGCTAGATGTTCTCAAAGTTTGGTAATCCCATTATTCAATAATTTCATAATGGAAAAAATTTAAACTTTATACCAAATGGAAAACTAAAATTTACGTTTGGTCTATCCTGTCTTGACCAGTGTGACAATTTACAGAGAATTTGTCGATTTGTTTGAAAAGCTTTTATGAAATGAAAACCTAGCAGGATGGACAGTTTTAGGAAAGATTATAATTGTTTCAAATGTATTTTACTACATGTATTTTTCTGGGGTCAGCAGAAGCTTTTTTATTAAGACTGATAAATAGGCTATAGCCATATTAAAATTGGGAAAGAATTTTGTAAATACAGGTCATAAAAATATATAAGATTCTTCTTGCTTAACTTGTGCCGAAGCCAGGAGGCTAGTAAATAAAAAACTAACTCAAAATAATTTGAAAGAATTATTGTGTTGTATATATGCTACCACAATAATATTTTTTGAAGACTGTTCTAGTTTGCTAGCTGCTGGAATGCAATATACCAGAAACAGAATGGCTTTTTAAAAGGGGAATTTAATAAATTGCCTACTAAATAAATGCTTATTTCACAGTTCTAAGACTGTGAAAATGTCCAAATTAAAGCAAGGCTATAGAAATATCCAATCTAAGGCATCCAGGGAAAGATACCTTGCTTCCAGAAGGCTGATAATGTTCAGGGTTTCTCTCTCAACCGGAAAGGCATATGGCAAATATGGCAACATCCACTAGCTTTCTCTCCAGACTTCCTGTTTCAAGAAGCTCCTCAGGGACACATTCCTTATTCATCTCCAAAAATCTCTGGCTGCATGGGTTCTGTGTTTCTCATGGCTGTCTCGTTGTTCTCTCTAGTGGCTCTCATTCTCTCCAGAAAATGTTTACTCCTTTAAAGGATTCCAGTAAACTAAGCAAGACCCACCTAGAATGGGTGGAGTGACATCTTCATCTAATCAAGTTAATACCTACAATTGGGTATGTCATATCTCCATGGAGATAACATAATCAAATTTCCAACTTATATTATTGAATAGGGATTAAGAGAAAGAGTTGTTCCCACAATTTATTGGATCATGATTAAAACATGTATAAGTTTGTATTTATGTCAACTCATTTAAAAAAGATTGGAATGATAAATCCTAGACTAATAATAAAAATAATAACAATAATTTTAGGGTTAGGCTTTAAAATGTTATTACTTTTCTGTTTTCCTCTATCAACTATCCCAGCAGTTAGCTGATTATTCCTTTATTTCAATTGAAAGAAAAGTCTTGATCCAATTTACTGATTCTTTTCATGGTTTCCCAAAATAAGAGATCTACTACATTATATCCCAGCTTTAGGGAAGGGTGTAGGTGCCTTTACCCTGAATGAAATGAAGACTGTAGTTTCTTCCTTTAAGATCACTGGTTCTAGAGAGGGGAGAATTTTACTAATAGAAAGTGGTAAGGGCATTAGAACATAGTGAATGCGATTAATCCCACTGAATGGCACACTTGGTTGTAGTTGAGACGGTCAAGTTTGTGTTGTATATATGTTTCCACAATTAGAAAGAGAAATAAAAAGTAAATGAAGAGAAAAGTTTAGGACATATGGTAAAGGGAGAGATCATTAATTCGATTTTTAAATATCTTGAATTTGAGGCTCCCATGTAGCAAGAAAATAGGAAGTTCTGCTAAGGTTCAATGGCATGAACTTTAATAGACCTATTAAGTTTGGTGACTTTTCCCTGTATGTGAGCAAAAATCCTAGACAGCAGGATTAATTGCACGCTGGGTATTATCAAGGCCCAACTGAAATGAGGTCAAGAAGAATGAGTATTTCAATTGCTAGAAAAAGCAGTATTGAAATGGTTCGTCTAGGAACCTAGCTTGGGCAGAATAGAAGAAACCAACAGTGTGGTTTATTTCTCTGTATCACCCTCCTTATTCCCCTTCTTTCCATTTGTTTTCCTTTGTTTGTTACTGGGAATCACTCCATCTTTTTGCTCATTCTATTACGTCTTCTCTAGTATTTCACCTTGTTACTAGTCCTTGTAGATCAGTATGCCCATAGAGAGGTAGAATCAGGGTTTCTCCTCTCTCTTAGCCAACATGGCAAGCAGACTCACTGCCCTCCCCCTCTCTACCTGGGACATGACTCCCAGGGGTGTAAACCTCCCTGGCAACATGGAACAGAAATCCTAGAATGAGCTGGGACTCAGCATCAAGGGATCGAGAAAACCTTCTCGACTGAAAGGGGGAAGAGAGAAATGAGACAAAATAAAGAGTCAGTGGCTGAGAGATTTCAAATAGAGTCGAGAGGTGATCCTGGAGGTTACTATTCTGCATTGTATAGATGACTCCTTTTCACTTTGAGGTGTATTAGAGAGGCTAGAGGGAAGTGCCTGAAACTGTAGAGCTATGTTCCGGTAACCATAAGATGATTGTATAATGATATAGCTTTCGCAGAGGGACTGTGTGATTGTGAAAACATTGTTCTGATGCTCCTTTTATCTGCAGAATGGACAGATGAGTAAAAAATATGGATTAAAAATAAATAAATAATAGGGGGAACAAAGGGTAAAATAAATTGGATAGCTGGAAATACTAGTGGTCGATGAGAGGGAGGGGTATGGGGTATGGTATGTATGATTTTTTTCTTTTTTCTTTTTATTTCTTTTTCTGGAGTGATGTAAATGTTCTCAGAAATGGTCACTGTGATGAATATATGACTATATGATGATACTGTGAGCCATTGATTGTGCACCAAGTATAGAATGTTCATATGTTAAGAATGTTCGTGTTGTATGTTGATTGGTTTTATTAATAAAAATTTGAAAAAAAATAATCAGCATTTCCAAAATGCAGTATTTAGGTGGGCCTTTAGAAAAGACACTTTTTCAGATTTCAGACTAAGCAATAGAGTAAAAATTTGACAAGTTAACAAAGCAAAATTTGCCCTTTATCAAATCACTACCACAGGTGATTTGTAAATACAGGTCATAAAAATATATAAGATTCTTCTAAGAAAGAAGAAGGAGGAGAAGGAGACAAAGAGAAGACAAGGAAGAAGAGAAGAATAAGAACAACAAGAAGAGAGAAAGGAGAGAAGGAAGGAACAGAGGGAGGGAAGATTTGATTGAAGCCATTGAGGTGCACTAAATCATATAAGGATGATTGTTTTAAATAATCCAAGTCAACATGGAGGCAAGAAATCGAGATATTCCAGTCCTCATCATCCATTAATCAGACAAGGCAAATCTTCATGCATTAATTCTGCTTCAGATATACAGACCCTAGTTTGGTCTATTAGAAGTAGAAAATAAGGTAGAAAAAGAGAATATCTTGAGTTCAGAAAATTTTTGTATACATCCAAGCATTGCTTTGTATTAAATATGCAAACTAGGACAACATAATTACCTTTAAAGCCTGAATTTTCCTGTCTATAGTGATTGGATTATATGCCCCAACAAAGATATGTATGTGTATATTTATACTTAATCCGTGTTCCTGTAAATGTAAGTCCATTTGTAAATAGAACTTTTTGAAGATGTATTATCAATTAAGGTGTAGAATTATCTATGAATAGTATCTTCTAAGCCTATTTTGGCATGGCCAAAGTGATTCAGGGTGGGCCTTATTGCAGACCCTGTAAAGAGAAAGCCACAAGAAGAGAGAGGTCAGCAGAAACTGGGACAGCGAACACAAGGAGAGAGCTTGCTATATGATGGAGAAAGAGATGAAAACCAAGGAATCCAAAGATTGCAGCAAGCCAGCACCAGGATGCTATATACTTTGAGGAAAAAGTATGGCCTCTGAAACCATGAGACAATAAATTCCTGTTGCTAAGCCAAAAAAAAAAAAGAAAGATCACTGGTGATCTACTTGAAGTTGTTCAGCTGTAATCCAGTAGCTCTTATCTTTGATAATGATTGTATAACTATATTGCAAAAAAAAAAAAAAAAAGTCAGTTGCCCATGTTTGTATGGAATTACATCTGGATGTTTTGTTTTGTTCCATATATTATATGTCAATGCAACACTGTCTGAGTTAACCTACCTCTATTGTATGTCTTAAAATTGGGTAGATTGTAGTATTCATGTTCAATAAGAGAGAGGGGTAAGGGGTTTGAGATGTATGGGTTTTTCTTTTTATCTTTTTTCTGGAGTAATGCAAATGTTCTAAAAATGATCATGATGATGAATGTAAAACTAAGTGATGAGAATGTGAACCATTGACTGTATACTTTGGATGGATTGTATGGTGTGTGAAGACATCTCAATAAAAATACATTAAAAAAAAAAGATCACCGGCTCCATGTACACCAGACTTTTCACATGGGAGAAATAGAGTAGTACCTCAAGGGCTTGGGAGAAATACATACTTTCTAAATAGCAAAAATACAAATATGGAGTCAAACCTCAGTTTGCGTCTTACCATTTGAAATATGCAAATTTCATAATCTCATGTGAAACATGAGCGTAATAATGCCTATCTTGATAGGAGCTCTATGAGATTCAAGATAATGCATATAAAACACTTAGCACAGTGTCTGTTATTGTTAAATAAACCAATTTAGGAATTTTGAGGTTGATGGTGGCAGTAATTGGAAGCATTCAGTCAGTCTTTATTTTGAACTTATGTGAATTTTGTGTTTGGTTGTGATCACATGTTCCATTCGACTGAGCAGTGCCCAAGTTTAGTCATAGGAAGGTTACTAAAATATATAAATAGCCCAGTCCAAACAGAGAATTCCAAATCTCAACTCTATTGCATTTTCTATTTAAGAAGCAGGGACTTAAATTGAAAAGTAAAATGAAAGATGATAATGAGGTTTTTGAAGGTGTTGATAAAGAATGAGAGTGGACAAGCTTTGGATCAAGAATTTAAGGACCGTTTCTGAATGTTGGCATGTATGATGCCCTATTATGCAACTATTAAATTATGTTGACGGGTTTTCATACCAGATAAAATGCTTGTTTTTTAAGATTAGGATAGTGTATAATCATTATTTTGTTCGAAATGCATAGAAATTTACAATAGTGGAAGGATTTGGGTGTTTTTCTCCTCTTTTTATTCTAGTAGATATTTTCCAAAGTCTATTATAATTAGAAAAATGCTTTCTAATTTTTTGTAAAGTATTCTTTTTTGTCAGCCTTTTTAACAGAAGAGTTATTTAATTCTCATAACATAACAGCCAAAAGTTAAGTGTCATGAAGAAAAGTTGCAGCTTAATTACAATGGATTAATTTAATCTTTTTCTGTAATTGTTTCATCACAGAGTGACGTTTTGATTTTTTCTTTTATATTTTAATACTTGAGCAAAGCACTTAAAATGGTTTTAATATTTAGAAATTTCTTAACCACAGTTTGCTTACTGTAAAAAAAAGGTGTACATTTCCAAATCTTTATGATCAAGTATTACTCAATAATGTATTTTAAGACATATGAGTAGAAAAGAATTAATTGCTTATTGAGCTGTACATGGTAGTTATTCATAATTATTTACACATAAATTATTTTCATTTTTTCTTGACTTAAAATATTCATAAGCAAATGATTTTCATATACTTTTGCTCTCTTAAGTTGCAGTGAGATTTTTAAGGTCCTAAAGGCCATATATTAAATGTGTCTAATATTTTTCTCCTGGAAATGAGAAATGAAGCATGTTTTGAAAATTGAAATGTCATGAATGCCGACTGAAAAGGTTTGGTTTAAGGATCTCATTTTTCTTACTTCCTAGTCTCTCTGGAAAAGAATGAAGAATTATGAAGAGTAGAGATTACGTGATAAATTTTTATAAGGCTGATTTAGCGTGTAAAGTTTCTTAATTTATTAAGTTTCTATTTTATTAAGACAAAGGTTTTTCAGGCTTTTCTGTCGGAAGGTGGAAAGAAAGAAAAGTTTTGCCTTGCTTATTGTTGCTTGGCATCCATCCAGTTTTTTTTGTTGTTGTTTTGTTTTTTTTTTGCATGGGCAGGTACTGGGAATCGAACCCCGGTCTCCGGCATGGCAGGCGAGAACTCTGCCTGTTGAGCCACTGTGGCCCACCCTCTATCCGGTTTTAATTGTAATTCTTACTATTAAATTCTTCACCTGCATCTTTTTCCTTTTTAAAAGTACAGTAATAAAGTTGGTCTTATTTCTTCTATGTGCTTCTTCCTATAACCTTTCACTTTATATTTTACCACTAAATTATAAATCATTAAGCAAATTACTAATGTATATTATTGTATTGTACCAGCGTGTAAAAGTACAGCACAGGCATCTATTAAAAGGGCATGAGACACCTCTAATCTTCAGGGTTAGATAATCCAGGCAAGTTCATGCAGCTTTTAAGCAGTCTGCTCACTTTACCCTTCCACTAATTAGCAGTAATTTTACAGCATCACCTACTTTCACTCCAACTGAAAATACCTCACGAACACATGATAGTACAAGGCATAATGAATGCTTTAAAACTCAGATTTCTTTAATGAAAGCTATTAAATTAATATTCATTTTAAAATTACTAACCATAAATGGGCAGCAGTTCCTTTAGCAAGCTACCATTTGGAAACAGGGAGAGACAGGAAAAGAGAGAGACTATTCTTTGGATGAATTTGTTACTTTTCTCATTTGAGTGAGCATAAATAATATAAATACAAGAAACTAAGATAGTAACAGGATATTTTCTACCTATAATGTAAATTAAAATTTGAAAGAAGCTTTATTTCTTGTAACTGAGGGGTATGCTTTATAAAACTTTAAAAAAATTGTTAGTATACTTAACTCTGGACACTGTATTTAAAAGAAATATGAACTCAAAAAATATTCTCTCAGTCCAGAGACAAGACAGACAGGTTTGTGTAAAGACACAAATCACAAAGGAAGTATAGCTTTTGCTTTTTTTTCCCCTAGATTTCCAAGTAAGTTTGAGCTTGTTAAAATCATGTATCACCAGTTTTGTGATTAGACATTATACTTCTCAGTAAGTCCCTGCCCTTATAGAAGCCATCCCCCTCTTTCTAACAGCCTGGCAAAGTTACCTCATGTATGGGGCCTGAGTAGGCAAAATTCCACAGGACTCAGATATTATCATTTGTATTCACTGGGTCACAGATCCATCCTGACATCAAACTAATTAATTAGGCAGAAAGTACAACACGCACTTTAAAAAAAAATTTTAACAGTTTTGTTTAAGTATAAATAACACAAAGCAACTATATATATTTAAGTGTACAGTTTAAAGAGTTCTGGGCATATGTATACTACCATGAAACCACCACAACAATCAAGAAAATGAACACATTCATTACACCCCAAAATTTCATCCCTCTTGCCCCACTCACTCCCCACACCCCTAAACAACCACTGATCTACTCTCTGTCTCTATACATTAGTTTGCTTTCCCTAGAATTTTATGTAAGTGAAGTCCCTATAGTATATGCCTTATAAAACAATCTGGCTTCTTTCAACTCTGCAAAACTTTTTTTAATTTCTATTTTTTATTTTTGTTTTTTATATATTTTTGACAAAACAAAACAACATACTAACATGAACATTCTTAACATATGAACATTCCATACTTGGTGTACAATCAGTGGCTCACGATGTCATCATATAGTTGTATATTCATCACCATGATCATTTCTTAAAACATTTGCATCACTCCAGAAAAAGAAATAAAATGAAAAAACTCATACATACCATACCCCTTATCCCTCCTTGTCATTGACCACTGGTATTTCCATCTACCCAATATGTTTTAACCTTTGTTCCCTGTATTTTTTTCTATGCCCCTTACCACTTCCCTTCATTGATCAGTAGTATTTCAGTTACTCAATTTATTTTAACATTTGTTCCCCCTATTATTTATTTATTTTTATCCATATTTTTTACTCATCTGTCCATTCTGTAGATAAAAGGAGCATCAGACACAAGATTTTCACAATCACACAGTCACATTGAGAAAGCTGTATCATACAATCATCTTCGAGAAACAAGGCTACTGGAACACAGCTCTACAGTTTCAGATACTTCCCTCAAGCCTCTCTAATACACCTTAAACTAAAAAGGGGATATCTATATAATGACATGCACTGCTTCTTGAAAGTGCTCTGCAATAGCAAGAAGTCTTTTTGAGAAAAAAAAGGAATTAAACCGGTGTTAGAAAATATGTCATATTAGAATACTAATACTAGAGAATATGACATCTACTATTATTCTAATAGTCTAGAGATGTAATAAGATGAATTTGATAGGGATAAATATTATGCCCTATGCTTAAGTTTTGGGTTTTTGGTTTTTTGGGTATTATTTAAATGGTTTTATTCACTCTGCATCCAAATCGAATCATGCCTCTAGTCACAGCTTTTATAGATTTCTTATTAGTTCAGAAGGCAGCTCTCCCATTTTCTCTCTTTCTTCCCCTACTCTTTTTTTTAAAACAATATTATTGAGATATATTCAAACAATATTATTGAGATATATTCAAATCCATCCAAAGTACACAATCAGTGGCTCACAGTATAATCACAGGGTTATGCATTCATCACCACAATCAATTTTAAAACATCTTCATTATCCTACCACAATCAATTTTAAAACATCTTCATTATCCCTAAAAGAAAAACCCCATACTCCATATCCCCCTTGATTATTGACCCTTAACATTGGTGTGGTATATTTGTTACAGTTGCTGAAAGAATATTAAAGTATTACTGTTAACTATAGTCCATAGTTTGCATTAGAAGCATTTCCCCCCATACCACCCTATTATTAACTCCTTGTAATAGTTATGTATATTTGTTCTAGTGAAAGAACATCCTTACATTTGTACTGTTAATCACCTCTGGGTTCACTGTGTTAGTCCCATGTTTCATCTTCTAGCTTTCCTTCTAGTGGCATATATGACCCTAAACTTCCCCTTTCAACCACAGTCACACCCATAATTCAGTGATATTTATTCCATTCACTGCAATCTGCTACCATCACCTCTAATGATTTCCAAGCATTTACATTCAATCTAATTAAAAATTCTGCACAAATTAAGCACCTGCTTCTCATTTTCTACCCTATTCTATTGCCTGATAACCTATAATCTAGATTTTAACTCTATGAGTTTACTTATAATTCATATTATATTCATCCATATTGTCACATGCATCAAGACTTCATTCCTTCATACTGCTGAATAATAATCCATCATATGTATATACCAAATTTTGTTTATCCATTCATTGGCTGATGAACACTTGGGTTGTTTCCATCTTTTGGCAATCGCGAATAATGCTGCTATGTGCATCGGTGTGAAAATGTCTATCTGCATCACTGCCTTCAGTTCTTCTGAGTATATACCTAGTAGTGGGATTGCTAGCTATATGGCCGTTCTATACTTCCTGAGCAACTGACAATTGTCTGCCACACAATTGGCTGCACCATTCTGTATTACCACCAGCAGTGAATAAGTGTTCCTATTTTTTCCACATCCTCTCCAACACTGGTTAGTAGTGGCCATTCTAGTAGGTGTATTCAATTTTGAGGAGATCCTATTTTTCCCTTCATTGCTTGTGCTTTGGGTGCCAAGTCTAAGAAACCAACACCTACCACGAGATGTTGAAGAGGCTTCCCTACATTTTCTTCTAGATCCTTTATGGTCCTGTCTCATATATTAAGGTCTTTGATCCATTTGAGTTAATTTAAAAAAAAAATTATTTATTAATTAAAAAAATTTAACAAATGTAATAAAACATTAACATAATCAATAATTCACAATATCATCACTTAGTTGCATATTCATCATTTCTTAGAACATTTGCATCCATTCAGAAAAAGAAATAAAAAGACACATCACTTCTTGGCCTTTTGGCTAAGATCAAGTGTAGAAATAAAAAGACAATAGAAAAAGAAATAAAATGAAAACAGAAAAAAAAAAAAGATTATACCTACCGTACCCCTTACCCCTCGCTTTCACTGATCACTAGCATTTCAAACTAAATTTATTTTAACATTTGTTCCCCCTATTATTTATTTTTATTCCATATGTTCTACTTGTTTGTTGACAAGGTAGATAACAGGAGCATCAGACACAAGGTTTTCACAATCACACAGTCACATTGTGAAAGTTATATCATTATACAATCATCATCAAGAAACATGGCTACTGGAACACAGATCTATATTTTCAGGCAGTTCCCTCCAGCCTCTCCATTACATCTTGAATAACAAGGTGATATCTACTTAATGCGTAAGAATAACCTCCAGGATAACCTCTCGACTCTGGAATCTCTCAGCCATTGACACTTAGTCTCATTTCACTCTTCCCCGTTTTGGTCGAGAAGGTTTTCTCAATCCCTTGATGCTGAGTCTCAGCTCATTCTAGGATTTCTGTCCCACATTGCCAGGAAGGTCCACACCCCTGGGAGTCATGTCCTACGTAGACAGGGGGAGGGTGGTGAGATTGCTTGTTGTGTTGGCTGGAGAGAGAGGCCACATCTGAGCAACAAAAGAGGCTCTCTTGGGGGTGACTCTTAGGCCTAAATTTTAAGTAGACTTGACCTATCCTTTGTGGGGTTAAGTTTCATCTGAACAAACCCCAAGACTGGGGGCTCAGCCTATAGCTTTGGTTGTCCACACTGCTTGTGAGAATATCAAGAATTCAACTTGGGGAAGTTGAATTTCTCCCCGTTCTCACCATTCCCCAAAGGGGGCTTTGCAAATACTTTTACACATTTGAGTTAATTTTTGTGTAAGATATGAGATAAGGGTCCTTTTACATTCTTTTGGATATGGATATCCAGTGCTCCCAGCACCATTTGTTGAAGAGACTGTTCTGTCCCAGTTGAATGGACTTGGCAACCTTGTCAAAAATCAATTGACTGTAAATGCATAGGTCTATTTTCAAGCTCTCAATTCAGTTTTATTGATCAGTATGTCTGTCTTTATGCCAGTACCATGCTGTTTTAACCACCATAGTTTTGTACTGTTCTTTAAAGTCAGGGAGTGTCAGTTGATTCCTACAGTTGATCCTTCCTTTTCAAGATGCTTTTTGGCCATTCAGGGCCCTTTACCCTTCCAAACAAATGTGATAATTGCCTTTTGCATTTCTTCAAAGTAGGCCACCACAATTTTAATTGGGATTGCATTAAATCTGCAAATCAAATTGGGTAGAATTGATATCTTAATGATATTTAATCTTCAAATCCATGAACATGGAATGTCCTTCCATTTCTTTGGGATTCTTTGATTTCTTTTAGCAATGTTTTGTGGTTTTCTGGGTACAGACCCTTTACATCCTTGGTTAAATTTATTCCTGGATATTAGATATCTTGTATCCCACCAATTTGCAGAATTCTAGTTGCTTTGTTATAGATTTTTTGGGACTTTCTAAATATAGGATCATGTCATCTGCAAATAGCGAACGTTTTACTTTTTCTTTTTGATTTGGATGCCTTATATTTCTTTTTCTTGCCTAATGACTCTAGCTAGTACTTCTTGTATGATGGTGAATAGGAGTGGTGACAGTGGGCATACTTCTCTTGTTCCTGATCTTAGAGGGAAAGCTTTCAGTCTTTCATTGAGTATGATGTTAGCTATGTTTTTTTCATGTATGCCTTCTGCAATGTTGAGGAAATTTCCTGCTATTCCTGTCTTTCAAAATGTTTTTATTAAGAAAGGATGTGGGATTTTTGTCAGATACTTTTACTTTGTCAATTGATATGATCATGTGGGTTTTCCCCTTCAGCTTGTTATTGTGGTGTATTACATTTATTGATTTCCTTGTGTTGAACCACCTTCGCACACCTGGGATAAAACCTACTAGATCATGATGTATAGTTCTCTTAATGTACTGTTGTATTCATTTTGCAAGTATTTTGTGGGAATTTTTGCATCTGTATTTATTAGAGAGATTGATCTGTAATTTTATTTTCTTATAGTATCTTTATTAGGATGACATTAGCTTAATAGAATGAGTTAGGCAGTGTTCCCTCTTCAGTTTTTAGAAAAATTTGAGCAAGATTGGTATTAATTCTTCCTGGAATGATTCGTAGAATTCACCTGTGATCCATCTGATCCTGGGCTTTTCCTTATTGGGAGGTTTTGATGACTAATTCAATCTGTTTATTTGTAAATGGTTTGTTGAGGTCTTCTATGTCTTCTCGAAACAGTGTAGGTTGTTCATTTCATCTACGTTGTCTCATTTGTTGGTGTATAAATGTTCATAGTATCCTCTTATGATCTTTTTATTTCTGTGGGTTAGTAGTTGCCCTCTCATTTCTGATTTTATTTATTTGCATCTTCTCCCTTTTTTTCTTTGTCAGTCTAGCTAAGGGCTTGTCAATTTTATCATTCTTTCAAAGAACCACATTTTGGTTTTGTTGATTCTCTATTGTTTTTTTTTCCTTGTTCTCAATTTCATTTATTTCTGCTCTAATCTTTGTTATTTCTTTCTTTCTGCTTGCTTTGGGTTTAGTTTGCTATTCTTTTTCTTGTTCCTCCAGGTGTACAGTTAGGTTTTTTAATTCTAACTCTTTCTTCCTTTTAATGTAAGCCTTTAGGGCCATAAATTTCCCTTTAGCACTGCCTTCACTGGATCCCATAAGTTTTGATATGCTGTGTTTGAGTTTTCATTCATCTTGAGATGTTTACTGAAATCTCTTGCATTTCTTCTTTGACCCACTGATTGTTTAAGACTGTGTTGTTTAACCTCCATATATTTGTAAATTTTCCAGTTCTCCACCTGCTATTGATTTCAAATTTCATTCTATTTTGATCAAAGAGAAATTTATTGAAATCTGTTTTGTGACCCAACATATAGTCTACCCTGGAAAATGAGCCATGCACACTTGGAAAGATTGTATGTCCTGCTGTTTTGGGCTGCCGTATTCTGCATGTGCATGTTAGATCTAATTCATTTGTCATTTTATTCAAGCTTTTTCTAGATGTTCTATCTATTGATGAGAGTGGTGTATTGAAATCTCCAAATATTATTGTAGAGACATCTATTTCTCCCTTCAGGTTTGTCAGTGTTTGCCTCATATATTTTGGGGTATCATGGTTAGGTACATAAATTTTTATGATTGTTATTTCTTTTTGGTGGATTGCCCCTTTTATGAACATGTAATTCCCTTCCTTGTCACATAACATTTTTGCATTTAAAGTCTACTTTGTCCAATTTTAGTATAATTATTTCAGCTGTTTTTTTGGTTACTATTTGTGTGGAATATCCTTTGTCCAGCCTTTCAGTTTCAACCTATTTGTATCCTTGGGTCTAAGATGAGTCTCCTGTAGACAGCATATAGTTAGATCATATTTTTAAATCCATTCTGCCTATCTGTGTCTTTTGATTGGAGCGTTTAACCCATTAACAGTCAGTGTTATTAAGGTAAAGGTAGTACTTACTTCAACTGTTCTATCCTTTGGCTTTTATATGTCATGTCTTATTTTTGTCTCTCTTTTTTATCCTTTTTAGCTATCCTTAACTGATAATCATTATTTCTGTACTCTCTTCCAAGTCTTTCTCTGCTTCTTTTCTTTTCAACCTGCAGTACTCCCTTTAGTATTTCTTGTAAGGCAGGACTCCTGTTAACAAACTCTTTCAGCTTCTGTTTATCTGTGAATATTTTTAACTCTCCTTCATTTTTTTTTTTTTTTAATTTGCATATGGGCAGGAGGCACCAGGGATCGAACTCCAGACCTCCAGCACGGCAGGTCGGAGCTCTGCCTGCTGAGCCACAGCAGCCGCCCTCTCCTTCATTTTTGAAGGACGGTTTTTTCCTTCAAAAAAACTGATAAAGAATTCTTGGCTGGCTGTTTTTCTCTTTCAGAATCTTAAATATATCATACCACTTCCATACCTCCATGGTTTTTGATGAGAATTGGAACTGAATCTTATTAAACATCATTTGTATAATGATCCAAACTTGCCAGAGTACAGCTGGATCAGAATTGTGTCATGCCCCCCACTGTTCCTGGGGAGAGTGGCTTCCCTGGCCTTCCCAATCCACAGCAGCCTGGCAGGCAGTGGTCCAACCAACCAGAAGCTGCTTGCATGGAGGTTGGGGGAGGAGTACTTGGCTCTGTGGCCAAGCAAGTCACTCATTGCAGTTCTCAGTCTCTTCTTTCTGCTCCTCCCTGGATACTGTACAGTACTCTCCTGTCTCCACAGCCCGAGAACTGCTGCTTCAGACAGTTTCTACCTGTCCTCTAGAGGAATGAGCCTTACTGCTCCCTATTCTGCTGGCTTCCCTCCCTTACTCTTACTCCCTCTACAAAAGTATAGGCAAAGATATCTCTAATCTCCTTTCTTCACCTCCAAAATCAGTGTATGATAGTCAACAAAAACTAAGGAAAGACTCCTAGCCAAGAAACAGACTCACCAATGAGTGACCTTCTATGTTCTGATCGTTCTAATTCAAGAAAGCTGATGTGACCATAGAAATGATGGACCTCTGTGCACCATCAGTCTTTTTTAGGTACACCAGCACCTGTTGCCTGTCTCTATCATTTTCTTTGGGGGCACTTTTAGGCCGAATAAAATAAGGTACACTTTTCATAGGTCAAGTTGTTTTAGGCATGATCACAATAATCAGTTTGACTCTTAGTGTAGCCAGAACCAAGCAGAACTGGAAAGTTTCAGAGATAAAAATGGATCTTAAAAATTAAAACAAGGTGATATAAATTTTCAATTTCTGAAGAACAATAGATTATCAAAAATAATAGTGGACTGGCTATAAAAGAAGTAATAAAGTAATCCCATTTCTGTGAAGGAAATTATTTTGAGATCTGCGGGGTAAAAGACAGTAAACAAAGAGTTGAGGGTTCTTTAAGAAACATCAGAACAAAAGGCTTTAAGCACCTTGTCCCTCTGTGCCCACATTCTTCCCAAAGGGGCCAGAATCAGATTCTACCCAAGCTCCTGAGACATGTCATGCTGCTTGCTGGGGAAAATGCATCTCCTGAAATAGTCTTTAAAAATTAAAATGAGAAAACCAAAGAGTACAATGATGTGTATGCCACTTTCTCCTTCCCACTTTAATTTTTCTTTGACTTGCTCTTTGAGGATCAAGACAAAACAAAAATTTCAGATTCCTGAATTAATTTGATTCCTGAATTAATTTGATCTCACTTCATGGCTAAGGTATCTGAGAAGGAGCACTTTCAAACAGCTAAGACAAAAAGATTTAAGTCAACAAGACATTAAAGTTCTGTTAATACTCTACTATCAGATTTACTAATGATAGGGTGAAGGTTGGAGAAGGAGGTTGAATCCTCCATTACAAGGCAGTATGACAGATAGCAGAGTTCTAGCTTGACTTTTAGGAACTGATTCTTTTCTGGGGGAAAAATCCCATAATTAAGTTTCGCACTTATACAATCACTCTTAATTTAATAATATGAGGCATTTGGTTGTATATACAATTCCCTTTGTAGGTACTAACTTTAAATTTGGAGAAGAAAAACACTGCATTAATAGTATGCTATGGGTTTCTTATGAGATTCCTAAATCCACCTACTATTTTTTACATGCTCAGGTGTGGTATTTAGCTTCAGAAAGTCCTTTGGTCATGTAGCTGGGTGTCATTACTAATTCTGTTGCTTGCAGAGGCCTCAGAGCTCTGAGTTTGTCAAGTAGAGTCCTTACTATCCAAACTCTTCCTACATACAGGATACGTGTCATACAATTCTAACATAGCATAGTACAACTACTGAGAAAGAAGTGGTTGCAGGGTCACTGCCAGACTTCCTCTTCAATCCTGTAATGTTCTTTACATACTGGACACTCTAAATTCATCTTATCTTCTTCCTGAGTTACTATCACTATTAGAAGAGCTAAGACCTTTTCCTTAGCAGCTGGGGGAGGCCTGTGTCTTTCAGTTGTCCTAAAAGCTGGATAACAATGGCATCAAGCCCTACCTGACATCCGGCATGGTCCCCAGGGTTGGAGAGCATATGCTTAAGTATTAAAAGCACAGTTATCAACTTAGAGAAGTTAAACAGTCCTAGTTAGTTAAAACAACAACAACAGCAAAGTATATCAACAGTGTTCCATTAGGTTTAAGATATTAAAAATCTTATTGAAATTGAATGTTGGAATAGGTTGAAAGTAGCACAGTTACTGATTTAGCAAGCATTTCACTACCCCAAACTGATAAAAAAAAAAAAAAAAACAACTTTTCATACAGTTTAGGATATCACAGCTTTATTGAGTGATTCATGAATTGGGCAGCTTCCTATTCAGAGAGTAGAAGGGAATATGTAGGGGGTGAATGCAGAAGTAAGGAAGGAAATTTCTGATTGGCTGACATTAAGTTTCCGTTCTACTCAGGGGTGGTCTAAGTAAGGAAATTTTTGATTGGCTGACATTAAACTTCCAGTCTTCTTAGATGAGTCTAATGCATGCTTGTGTAGTATGCTTGTCCATTCTCATAAGCTCCCTGTACTGGACCTGGACTGCAACTAGTTTTGTCACCAGGTATTGCTTATCAGCCATCCAGTAGGATGTATTCCATTTTCTCAGAAGACCTCTGCAGGTTTCTGTCCCCTGGAAAAGCCTTCTCAGAAAGGGGTCTTCTCCCTGCCACAAACAATGCAGGCAAGTGTTTTATTTTACTTAACAAAACAAAATCTGATTTTAGACCGCATTACTTTTTAAAAAATGGTGTTCCGAACTAGGAGGTGAGACTCTGTTCTACTTTTTGAATTTATGTTTTGTCCTAAAGTATTATTATTATTATTGTTTTATCATTACCACACTTTGAGTTAATGGCAAGATAATTGCAGGTTTTGCATTTTAACATCATGTCATGGGGAACAATCAAGAAACTGTGGGAGTATTTGATCCAAAATGAGCAGGCAGCGAGTGAAAAATAGATACTGTTTTGTTTTAATTAGTGCTTTTTTGGTTGGAAATGACTAAAGCCTACAGCAAATGATGAATCTATCCCAAGGGACCTAAGAACAGGAATATCTTTTATCAACTGCTGTATTGGTTGGTGGCTTGCTGATCTAGGGTGGTGCCTTGGTTTGCTAAAGCTGTCAGAAAGCAATATACTAGGAACAGATTGGCTTTTTCAAAGGGAATTTACTAGGTTACCAAATTTACAGTTCGAAAGTCATGAAAATGTCCAAATTAAGGCATCAACAAGAGGATACCATCACTCAAGAAAGGGCAATCACATTTGGGGTCTTCTGTCACATGAGAAGGCACATGGCAACATCTGCTGTCCTCTCCTGGCTCCTGATTTCAAACAGTCCTTTTAGCATCTCCAAATGTCTGCATCTAAACTTTCTCCAAAATCTTTGCCTATTAAGCATTCTAGTAAGCTGATTAAGATGCACTTTGAATGGGTGGGGTCACATTTCCATGGAAACAACCAAAAGGTCCTACCTAACAATAGGTCAGCCCCCACAAGACTGGATTAAAAGAACATAGCTTCTGTGGGGGTACATAACAGTTTCAAACCAGAATATTCCACACCCTGGACCTCCAAAAGACATGTTCTTTCTGTTAACAAAATACATTAATTCCATCACAATATCACAAAAGCCATAAACAATTTCTGTAACAATAAAAATATAATACAAAGTCAAAAACAGTATAAAATCATTTACTGGCCTGGTTTGTCCTAAGGCAAAATTCTTCTGTGGCTATGGACCTGTGAAACTCAGAACAAGTTACCTGCTGCCAATATGCCATGGAGGGATAGTCAAAGGATAAACATTCCCATTGCCATATAGAGAAATTGGGAGGAAACAGGGGTCACTGAACCCAAACAATTCTGAAAGCCTGCTGGACACATTCCATTAGATTTCAAAGTCAGCGTCATTTATAGAATATTTCATCCTCAGGGCTTGGTAGAATAGCGGTCCCCCCCTTTCCAAGGGCATACACAGAGGCCCTGTTCCCTCCAAAAACTGGGGTAAGCATCTAAGTGGCACCCAGACTCTCTGCCATCTCTGGGGCACATGCTCAACCCCTTCAGAAAAATGGGGTGGCAGCCAGACTCTCCTCAGTCCCCAGGGAATGTGCTCCACCCTTTCTGAGACCTGAGGCAGCAACACTTTTCTGCCTGCCCTCTGCCCTCAGGGCAAACTCACCCTTTCCACATGCATGGGTGGCCCAAGGTTTCCTGGCTTTAGACCTTTGCTTCTATGGTTCTGCATTTGAAATAATTTTTTCCTTCAATCTGTCGCTTTTGTGTCCCTTTTAGTCCAGACTGGCAGTGGTTACATTTATACAGATCTCGCAAAAAATTTCGTTGACTTGGCATGCAACATCTAGGGGTCAAAACCATCAGACAATAGGCTTTTTCATAAATCCTTTCTGATAATAGCCTCTCCAACCCTGGCTTGTGCTGAAATGGTTGACTGGTTCCATGTTTGGTTAAATCCTCACATGGAGCTTTATACTCTGGGGTCTCACTTTCTGGAATCCCAGAATTTTCCATTCCATCAATTTCTAGTTTCTTTGTACCCAAGAGTTCAGTCCTCATCTTATTCCTTTCCTGTCATATTTTACTATAAGCTGCAAGGAGAAACCAGGTAGGATTTTCCACATTTAATTTGGAAATCTTTTCAGCTAAGTATCCTAGCTCATCACTTTCAAATTCTACCTTCCATCCAACATCAGGCCTCAATTTTGCCAAATTCTCTGCCACTTTAACACAAGGATCACCTTCCTTCCAATTTGCAATAACACATTCTCATTTCTGTCTAAGGCCTCATTGAAAGTATCTTTAGAGTCCCTATTTCTACCAACAGTCTCTTCAAAGCATTCTAGGCCTTTCCTTTTATGCTCCTCACAATTCTTCCAGATTCTTCCCTTTATGCATTTAAAAAGCCATTCCAACATATTTGGTATTTACAAACTCAGCAGCCCCCTCTTCTCTGGTATGAAAATCTGTTTCAGTTTGCTAAAGCTGCCAGAATACAATATTCCAGAAATGGATTGGCTTTTTTCAAAGGGGATTTATTAGGTTACAAATTTAAAGTTCTAAGGCTATGAAAATGTCCAAATTAAGGAAGATACCATCACTCAAGAAAGGCCAATCACATCTGGGGTTTCACTGTCATATAGGAAGTCTCATGGTGACATCTGCTGTCCTTCTCTCCTGGCTTCTGGTTTCAAATGGTTCTCTCAGCATCTCCAAACATCTTTGTCTAAGCTTTCTCCAAAATGTTTGCCTATTAAGGGCTCCAGTAAGCTGCTTACGACCTACTTTGAATGGGCAGGGTCATATCTCCATGGAAACAACCTAATGGAAAGGTCCCATCCAATAATAGGTCTGCCCCCACAAGACTGGATTTAAAAAAACGTGTTTTTTTTTTTTTTTTTTCTGGATGCGTAACAGTTTCAAACCAGCATGGAAGGTTTCAGTTGAACTGACTTGTCTCTGTTCCTTATGGTTTTTCTCTTCCATCAGGCTCTCCCAGCTTCACATGGCAGCTAGGCAAAATTCTAAGAGAAAGAGTAGAAGCATTCAAGGCTTATTGGGCCTAGACACAGAACTGACACGCATATTGTTTCCACCAAATTCTGTTGATTAGATTTGCTCAGATTTCACAACAATGCCCAAATTCAAGGGTTTGTAAATAGACCCTTTCCCCTGATCAGAGGAGCTGCAAATTTACATTGCAAAGAGGGTGAATTTAGGCTCTTGCCTTCTTTGTAAGCAACCTGGCCCACAAGGGAAGCTATTTTGTTTTAAATATGTTGCAGATCAACAGAAATAGCAGGTTTTTAAAGATCTTTTCATTCACATTTTATATAAGATTGATAAACCACAGCTGCCCAAATCTTTTAGAGTAGGAGGAAGGGCTGGAGGAGATTGAAGGTACAAGCCTCCCCAGACCACTCCTGGATGCTGCCACTACATGTTGGCTATTCATTTAAATTAATTTCGCCAATGAACCCCAATAGCTGAAAATTAGATTTGTTCTTGTGCTCGATTATTTGTTTAGGTGGTAGTGGTGGGGAAATAAAGTTATCAGTTGTAAAGTAGAATACTTTCTTTGTTTCAAAATAGGGTAAAGAAAGCATATATGTCCTCTTGACATTATAGCTATTCATGTTCCAAAAGTAAATTACTATTAAATGCAGATACTGTGGGGTGTTTTTTTTTTTTTTTGCTGAAAAAGTGACAATTTAAAATATAGTTACTTTGGAATTTTAAGTTTAAACATCTGTTTTAATCTAGGAACTTTGCCAGTGTCGACCTGGAGAAGGAAATTGTTCCTGTTGTAAAGAGTGTATGCTTTGTCTAGGTACTCTTTGGGATGAGTGCTGCGATTGTGTTGGTAAGTTGATGTCCGATAAATTTTCTTAATATTTCTTGTCACAAAATCCTTGATTTAAGAGACTTTAAAGAGTATTTATTAATGCACTTTATACGTAAATGTGTATATAAGCTATAGTTGGCAAATGGAATATTATGGTATTTCTTTGTATTGAATAGTATTTACATATATATGTGTTTTATTTTTATTAAAAAAGTATATACTGTAGGAGTATCTTAGAGCAGCTAAAAGTAAAAACCTAAAATTGTGGAACTGTAACCCATTCCAAACACTGAAATCTGTTCCACAGTGAAGTGATACAGTGTGCTTTGAAATTTATTGCTTTTTTGTATGTAATTTTTCACAAACACAAAAAAGTTGATTGTGGTGATAAATGAACAGCTATATGGTGATATTGTGAACCATTGGTATGTGAATATATAATGTTTATCAAAAAACAAATAATTTAAAAATATGTATATATGCTGCAGAATATATACTGAAATTAACAGTGCTTATCCTTGGGAAATAGGAGTGAGGGAATACGGGGGAGTTTCTACCTTTTATTTTGAGTTTTTTTTTTATATTGTTGAATTTTTTATAAGAAGCATGTATTATGGTTGCAAATAAAAAATAGGCACATAGAATATGCTTCAAGACATCAGTAAAGCATCCTTGACAAACAACAGTTATTTTTAAGGGCTTTCTGAGGCGCTGTCTCCAAGATACATGAAATTAAAAAATGCCAGGTACAAAATTGTGTGGAAAGAATGCCACCATTAGTGTCTTAGAAAGGAAATTTAATATGTATGTGCTTTGCTATAAGAAACATCCATTATCTCCTTTCTCCAAAACCTCCCCTGTTTGATCCTGTGTGCTATTTAGATTGTTTCCTTCTGTCCTATCATTTATTGCATGCTACTATGTTTTTTGTTTTGCAGTTCTCTACCAATAGTGTAAACTTCTTAAGAGCAGGGATGGTGCTACGTTGCTCTTTTTTACGTTAATTTATATTTTTGTTGAAGTGACATATACACATACTTATAAATCAGATAGTACCAAAACAATCCCCTGCCTCACTTATTCCCAATCCTTTGATCTTGTGCCCTGGAGGCAACCACTTTCAAGTGTTAATTTTTGTATTACTTCCATAAGTCTAAATAATGTCCTTATATAACTATTGATTCTGAGATTTTAGAAAAAATAAACTTCCTGTTACAGTAGATGAGGATTTAGCTCTTTTTTTCTTATCTCCCAATATTGTTTTGTCTTCACATCTAGTTAAATCAGTATTAAATTAAATAAGCCATTTAAAAAATTAGTATTACGTATTTCATGCATAATAATGTAAACACCAACTTACTAAAAGAATTATTCTAATATCTTTTGGCATTTTGGCTATACTTCCTGAGACATGCCCTATCGTCTAGCCCTTATAGTCCTTATTTAAAACTTGGCCTTCATTTTTAATTTCCAAGAGTCCTTTTTCTTTGATTGTTCCTTTTTTGGGGAACATACTACTCTTGTTTTATAAATAAAATGTTTTTCTTATCTTTCTAAGTCAACTGATTATGGAATTTTGTTGGTGAAGTTTCCTCAAATGCCCAGTATCCTTGGCTATCCAGTCACATGTAAATGTTAGTAAAGATAAGCTGATTGGGACCCCTGAACCTTGAGGACCCTAGTTTTCCTCTCTTTAAGGTGATTGGAGGATGAGTGTCTTTTCATTTCCTTATCTATAGATCTTTCCCCTTGGAGTTTGGTCCAGAAAGGACTCCCACTTTCCCCCCTGCATGGGTGTACAGCTGGCTGCAGCTATTCTGGGAACCTGAAGGGGGTGGTCTCAATATTCACTGTGCATACTTTCTTATACTTTCCATGTTTTCTTACTGTCATCATCTCCACCCTCTCCAATTTTTGATATGTCCAGTCTAGGATCTCTTTGATTTAATTTCTCTAGAGAATAACCCTCTCATTTCTTGCAATTGTGAGAAACCTGAAGAGAACTGCAGGCATATCCACCCTTTAAAGCAGTTTTCCACCAGTCCACCTCTTTTGGACCCATGCCTCTTCCTTGCCTCTGCAGTCCTGGGGATCCCAACTCTTGAATCTTCCAGAATTCTGTGGCACAAATCAGCTTATGGGGGAACCCTACTTATTCAGTTACATTTAGCTCTTAGGTTCATCAAAGATGGAGATGGTATGTCAATTTCTTGTTTTCGCTTATTGATTTGTGGTGAATTCTAAGAGAAGGGAGGCAGAGGTGTATTTACTTTATTATCTCTAACAGCTAGTATTGTGCCTGGCATATAGAAAGTACTCAAATGTTTTATGGCTGTCAAATAAATGAGTTTTTGTATTATTGTCCCAAGGTGAACAGTTTGTTTTATACCTACTTTATACCTTTGATGGTTATTGTGTTTTTATTATATGAAAAGAAGAAGCTTTGAATTATTTTAGAGCATTACATATAAATTAATATTTTAAGATGTGAGAAAAGTGAAAAAGGAGGACATTTTATTGGACGAAGTCTGGGGATTCTTTTGCCTGACATGTTCAATAACCAATTTCTGAGACACCAGGGTTTCAAAGGGAGTAAGAGTTTAATACCAGGTGCCTGGTAGGAGAGCAGATGGCCTGTTCGCCCAAAATCTGTCTCCTTGAATTCCAGTCATTCTGATAGTTTTATTAGAGAAAAAAATGAGCAGGGTTTAGGATAATGAGTGCAGTGGCCCCAGATGATATAATTAGAGATGATCTAATTATTGAGCATGCGCAGATTGATTACATGCTTAGTCACAGAATGTATGAAAGAAAATGGCGGAATGAGGCATAAATTTCTTGTAGGTTAAAGTCTAAGCTACTGTGCATGTCAGTGGGCCTACTTAGGTTATATCTGGTCTTGGTCATCAAGATAAATTTGGACTTGGGGTGGGTTAGCTCCTAGTGGACCCAAGACCCTCCATTAACAAACCTTAGGGACTGTCTTTAGTGATTACAAGATTCTAAAGTTGAAAAACTAGATAACTAGGTACAGATGAAGGTTAGTCACAAGGTTTTTACAACCACAGGGGTAGAACTTAAGGTCTGTACAACCATTATCAGAGATCAAGGCAGGTGGATTATAATTCAGAGATTTGAGGTATTTCCCTGTCTACTCCAATATGCCAAAAAGCATATTGGAATATTTATGTAACAATTCAGTAATCAAATCATCCCTTAAATCCTGGTTTCTCTGTTACAGAAATAGCCATATTAATCCCTAATATACGTGTATAAGCCTTTAATTTAATCACAGATGTGAAAATACACAGTGTACTTTTAGCATTACCTAAAATAATGCGTGTGTGTGTGTGTGTGTGTGTGTGTGTGTGTGTGTGTGTTTTAATATCACGCGGTGGTACCAATGCCATTCAGTTTCTTTTTTCCAGTAACGGAATTCTCCTGCATTCTTCCAATGAGAAAAATAGTTATACATGTGCATATCTCTATAACTTCAGAAGCATCTTGTGTACTTCTGGGCTAGTTCCCATTTAAAAAGTCATTTTATTACCTTTAGAGGTTTAATGGCCAGTTTTAAACTTCAGTTGAACTCACGATATAACCTTATCTTTTGGTTTTAATTCAGTTAATCTTTCTCCTTTCCAGGATAAAATTTAGCTATTCCAGTTCTATTTGTATGGCAATACTCCTTTTTCTTATAGGAAATGCTCTTCTAAATTAGACCGCTTTATGTCCTTTGCAAACTTGTGGCTGCTCTTCCCTTCTAAAAGTTGAAAACAGTCCCCATACTTTTCTTGGGTGGAGTACAGACCTCAGAAAGGACCCAAATTAGAGTACCCACTTCACTTCCTGTCTTATGCTTTGGACTCTCAGCACATACTTTATCTCACAAGCTTTCTCCTTCCAACTCCCTTGTACAGGAAAATTATTTTCTCTCGTCCTGTTTTCTCATATAGTACAAATAACCATCATAGCTCATTTTCATCCTTGCCCTCCAGACACATTCCCCAAATCCTATGGTTTTGGATCCTAGATTTCTGCCCACAGGATTATTTTTCAGTGTTTCTTTAGTCTTTACTAGTCCACGAAAACAGAAAGTGCAAAAAAGCTGTTATGTACCTACTACCTAGCTTCAACAACCATTAATATATTGCCATATTTATTTAATCTGTCAAGCTATCTACCCCCTTTTTTCTGAAGTAATAAAGTAAATCATTTCATTATACCTCAAAGTACTTTAGTTATACACCTCAAAAAAAGTTTTTCTACCTAACGCAATGTCATTAGTATACCTAGTATAATTAACAGTACTTCTTTAATATCATTTAATACCCAGTCGGTATTCAAGAGTTCCCTGATTGACTAAATGTTTTTTATATTCATTTAATAAAATTAAGATCCAACAAAATCCATTTACTGAATTTGGCTGTTAGGTTTCTTAATTCTAGAGATCTTCCCCCTTTAAAATTCCTTTGATTTGTTGAAGAAACTAATCAGTTATGATGGAGAATATACCACATTATGGATTTGACTGATTGCTGCCTGTGGTTTTTTAACTTGTTACTCTGTCCCCTCTATTCCTTAAAGAGTGGAACTTAGAGCTAAAGACCTAATTCAGTTCAGGTTCAGTTTTGGGGAATGGGGTACAGTCTTCGTATTGTATCACATTAGCAGAGATAATATCTAGTTTTCCTGCTTTAAGTAATGCTAAAATTGATCAGAGGCTCAAATAGTGATGGTCTGGCCCGTTAGTGATGAAGTGTTCACGTGTTCAATATGTTTTATTTTGCTTTGGGGAGTGATCAATCTATATCTATCTATATCTAATCTAATCTATCATCCATCCATTCATCCATCCACCCACCCACCTGTTTTTCTATCTATCTATCTATCTATCTATCTATCTATCTATCTATCTATCTATCTATCTATCTACCGTGTTTTAGCCAGTTGATGTCATTAATCTTTTGGCTCAAATTGTCCCACTTTGGTTAGAAGAAGCCTTTCAACTTGCTCTTGAGTCCTTTTGATATGACTTCTGTAGTCTTTGTTCTCTTCAAACAGGCTATCCCAAGCTCTTATATATTTATTACCTTGTATTTGCAATTAGCTGTTTCTCCAGGGAGCTTTGGTTTCCTTCTGAGAAAATAGTGGTTGGAACCCCCAATCCGGGCACTAGGAGTACTTTTGCTGCTACTGGGTTACCATTCTTCTAGTTCTTTTTAGTGAACAAAGCTAATAATTAGTTATGGGGAAAAAAATTCTGAGTTTGTATTAATGTTGCTGGTTCAAATTGAAGATTATAGGGTCTTTATTCCTTTTGATTTTATATTTGTATCTCTTTTCTCTTATGCCTAACATGTTGGTACCTAACAACATTCATATAATTACTTGTATGATTTGTTCTATACTATTTCAAGAAGTCTTATTTCACTAAGACTATTATTTATTTTACTTATAAGACTATTAAATAAAAATTAAGATTGTTTTGTCCTTGAATATATACTGTCACTGTAAGCCCAAATACTGTGTTCCAAGGTCAGTTGGAATAATTATTTTCTCTGAGTGGTTATATGACCAACTTGATATAAAGTTAGAATTAGCTTTCCATTTATAGGGATTGTTTATTTCCTTTTTAATTTATTTTTTGAGTTTTCATTATGTAAAACATTTACATAATTCCAAATACAATGTACATAATAATGATAAAACAGAGATGGTTCATTTCCATCCCTGTTTATCCCCACTCTGCTCCCTCCCTCCCACTGTAGATTGGGTAACCATGTAATTTATTGTCCAAACTAGGACACTTTTTTCCCCTTTTTAAAAATTTTATTTTATTATTATTATTTTTAATTCACAAACCAAAACAACATATAAACATGAACACTTTTTTTTTATTTTAAAATTTTTTTAAGCATAACAACATACAAACACGAACATTCTTACCATATGATCATTCCATTCTTGGTATATAAACAATAACTCACAATATCATCACATAGTTGTATATTCATCACCTTGATTACCTCTCAGAACATTTGCATCAATCCAAAAAAAGAAATAAAAAGAAAAAAGAAAAAAATTCGTATGTACCATACCCCCCCGCCACCGATCCACCAGCATTTCAATCTACTAAATTTATTTTAACATTTGTTCTCCCTATTATTTATTTATTTTTAATCCATATGTTTTACTAATCTGTCAATAAGGTAGATAAAAGGAGCATCTGACAAAAGGTTTTTACAATCACACAGTCACATGGCGAAAGTTATATCATTATACAATTATCTTCAAGAAACATGGTTACTGGAACACAGCTCTACATTTTCAGGCAGTTCCCTCCAGCCTCTCAATTACACCTTAACTAAGCAGGTGATATCTATATAATGCGTAAGAATAACCTCCAGTATAACCTCTCGACTCTGTTTGGAATCTCTCAGCCATTGACACTTTATTCTGTCTCATTTCTCCTTTCCCCCTTTTGGTCGAGAAGATTTTCTTAGTCCCTTGATGCTGAGTTCCGGCTCATTCTAGGATTTCTGTCCCACCTTGCCAGGAAGGTCCACATCCCTGGGAGTCATGTCCCACATAGAGAGGGGGAGGGTGGTGAGTTTGCTTGCAGTATTGGTTGAGAGAGAGATAGGCCACCTCTGAGCAACAAAAGAGGTTCTCTGGGGGTGACTCTGAGGCATAATTTTAAGTAGGCTTAGCCTATCCTTTCTGGGAATAAGTTTCATATGAACAAACCCAAGGATTGAGGGTTCAGCCTATTGATTTGGTTGTCCCCACTGCTTGCAAGAATATCAGAAATTCTCCAAATGGGGAAGTTGAATTTTCCCCCTTTCTCACTATTCCCCCAAGGGGACTCTGCAAATACTTCCCTATTCAGTGTTCAAATCGCTCTGAGATTTATCTGGGCATGACTCTGGACAAACCTATAAAACCTCATGCCCTACACAAGGTTCCAAGTACTATGGTGTTTGATTAAGCTGTCCACATAAGTTATATTAGGAAATGCACTAGTCAAAATATAAATTTTGTACCAAATAAACATTTTTTACTTGTCTCACACATATGTTAAAGTTTTAAAATATTAATTACCATCTATTTTCAACACCCTGCATTATTGACATTCTTTTGTTCTTCCTCATGCAGAAGCATTTTTAAATTTGCACATTTAGTCACTATCATTATACACTCTCGGCATTCCTAGATTATACCATCTCAGTCTTTATTGTCTATCCTTCCTTCTGATTTCATTTGTGCTCTCAGGCCACCTCCCTCTATCATTCTCACATTCAGCTTCATTCAGTCTGAACTCTGACTTTCATTTCATGGCTACGGTTCTAGTACCAACCAACCAGCTGGGTCTTTGCATCTTCCTTTTGAGACATCCAGACATTTTATTAGGACTCTGTCCCTTGTGTCTCAGATATCAGATCTAGCTGTGCCCTTTGGCTCCCATACAGAATGGATTTCTCTGTTGTTCATACCAGCTCATGATACCTTGTCTAATATTAAAGAGCAGTATGCACCAAACTGTAGTGTGGAAAATGTTTATTCTTAAATTCTTAGGACAAATATTATTTTCCACTTTTTCCTTATAAAATATGGATAGTTCTTTAAGAAAAACTATGCACATTATTTTGTTACATCATCCTCTTCCTCATATTCACCACCAATTTGGTAGGCCAAAGGATAATGTCTTATGTGCTTTTATTTTTACCTGGGAACGATCTACTTTATTAATGGTACATGACAAGGTAGGGCTTTCTAAGCTAAGCTTCCCCACTTCTTCAGGGTATCTGGGATGGAAACTGGAGAATAGGCAATTCTCAGTTTTGGGGGATTAAGTTGGGGCAAGGACTCCCTAGTAGCTGACTGCCTCTCTCTTCTTCCTGTGCTATGGTTGGGCCTGGTGGTCCAGGAGGCTTTTACTCTTTAGAGGTTGTTTCAACCCACCTCTTGGTGGAATTGGGTTGGGGCAGCCCAAAGACCAAAAGGACACCTCAGGCATGGAATTAGACATGAATGTTATTAGGACTTATGGTTAGGAGATCTTCCACAGTGGTTGCTGGCTGCGGAAAATGAAGGTTAGCATTCTGCAAAAGGATGCAGAGGGGTGTAAGGGCTTATAAGAGTTTAGGACAAGAGTGTGATAATAGAGTTTTAGGAGGATCTCGTGACACAGGGGTTTAGAGGTTTACTATCGACAGTGATCAAGGGAGGGGAGTTTTAATGCCTTATTTATGATACCATTTGTGCATTCTTTCCCCCTAAGGAGGTCTGATGACTTCTAATGACTGTTCCAGTCATGTAGGCAGCTAAGTGCAATGATCTGCTCTCAATATGGAGGGGAATGTGCTCAATATCGAGGGGAATCCTGGGCCCTGGATCCCCACAGAGGTCATGTGGACGATAAGGTCCACCTGCCTGTTGCTATGGTCAAATTCATTGTCATACCAGGAAATGAGCCCCAACAGCAAAGAAGGAAGAGTAAGGGATAACAGGGTATCCTTGTTAAAGTTGTAGGAGACAACCTGGACTTCTTTGTAGCCTAGGATGCCCTTTAGGGGTTTTCTGTTGCCTGCCTCACCATCTTCTTGATGTCATTTTATTTGGCCCCTTTCTCCAAGCAGCAGCTCAGATACACAACCATGACAGACAGATTGGGGGTAGAATCACAGATATCCATGCCAGTGAGCTTCCCATTCAGCTCAGGGATAACCTTGCCCACTGCCTTGGCAGCACCAGTAGATGCAGGAATGATTTCCTGGGCAGCCTCATGGCCATCACACCAGTTTCTCAAGGGACCATCCACAACCTTCTGGGTAGTAGTGATGATGTGGATTGTGGTCAGAAATCCCACCATGATGTCAAAGTTGTCATGGATGACCTTGGCTGGGGGTGCATGGGTAGAGGGAGCAGGGGCACGCAGTTGATGGTGCAGGAAGCATTAATGATAATCTGGAGGGAGTTGTCAAACTTCTCATAGTTTGCACCCATCACAAACAAGAGAGTATCCACAGATTGGGCAGATGTGATGGCTTTTGGCTCCACTCTTTAAGTGAGCTCAGTTTTCTCCAAGGTGGACTCCACAACTGTTCAACATGAGTATCATTCCATTTGATGCTTGCTTTCAGGATCTCATGACTGAATGAGAAAGGGACTTTCCTCTGATACCAAGCTTCCTATTCTAAGCTTTGACAGGGCCTTTGAATCTGCCAGGGGTGGAGTAATACTTGACTTTATAGATTATGTCGTTGTGGTCAATGAAGGGGTCATTAATGATGACAACCTCTTCTTCGCCAGAGTTTACAAGGAGAGGATTTTTGGAGAATGGTACAATAGGAAGCTCCAGGAATCAGTCCCTCCACCAAAACAACTATTGAACTGGTTGAACCTATCTGAGTCAACTATCTTGAAACTCTAGAGTCTAGTAGACCACTGTGCAACGTCCATTGAAGAGCTAAACAAAGATGCTGATGAATTGTGGTAAATATCTGTGAATTTCAACCTCCATGCAGTGGCTACCACCTCCCATCTCCCAGCTTCTTGGCTGGCAGCTGTGGGGTCTGCAACTCAGGCTCTTGCTGCAGCTTACTGGTGCTGGGATGGTCTATAAGGACTCTTCCAAAACCCTGGGGAGAATGATCTGATCTCTGATCACTGTTTTGGATCAGCTACTTCAGATCACTGAGGGATCAGCAATGTACCCGTTCTAATCCCCCTCAGCTGAAAATGGAGGAGTAGTCTTAAATAGGCATTACCTTCTTTCTTTCTCTTTTTTCTCTCTGTTCCCTGTTTGGGAGCAAAGATAGTTTGGAAAAGTCACAAATTGATGGCTCCAGCCTTCAATAACAACAATACAAACCTAGAAATCCCAGAGGAGTGACAGAACTAGATTTCCAGAGTTTTCTCATCCTAAAACTCAGGATGACCCGTGTACAACAAAAAATTACAAAGCACACAAACTGAGTGTGGTTCATTCAAAGGAAAACAAAGAATTTGCCAGAACCTACCCCAGAAGTGGCTCATATGTTGGAACTATTAGTCAAAAACTTTAGGGCTGTGTGATGGTGGCTCAGTGGCAGAATTCTCACCTGCCATGCTGGAGACCTGTGTTCAATTCCCAGTACCTACCCATGTGGAAAAAAAAAAAAGAACTTTAAAACAACTGTGTCTTAAACATGTTCAGTGTAGTAAAGGACTCCATATATAAAGAACTAAAAAAAATTAGGAAAATGTTGTCTGAATAAAATAAAGAAATAGAAATTATTAAAAAGAACCAGACAGAAATTTTCAAGCTGCAAAATACTATGATTGAAATAAGACGTACTAGAAGGATTCAACAACAGATTTGAACAGGCAAAAGAAAGAATCAACACATTTGAGGACAAGACAATTGAAATTATCCAGTGTGAGGAGCAGAAAGAAAAAATAATGAAGAAAAATGAAGAGAGCTGGAGGGATGTGTGGGATACCATCAAGCATACCAATATATGCATGATTGAATTCCCAGAAGGAAAGAGAAAGGAGCAGAAAATATTTGAAGGAATAATGGCTGAAGACTTCCCAAATCTGATGAAAGACATGAATAGACACATCCAGGAAGCCCAATAAATTCCAAACAGGATGGATTCTAAAAGATTCACATTTCACATTACAGTGAAATTGTCAAAATTCAAAGAGTTTTGAAAGCAGCAAGAGAGAAGAGACTTGCCACATAGAGGAAACCCCTGACGGGTGGATTTCTATCAGAAACCATGAAGGCCAGAAGACAGTAGGATGGCATATTTAAGATCCTTAAAGAAATAAACTCAACCAAGAGTTCTCTGTTTGGCAAAATTATCTTTCAAAAATGAAAGAGAAATTAAGATGCAGATAAACAAAAACTGAAAGAATTTATTACTAGATGAAAGAATTTTTTACCCTGTAAAAAATGCTAAAAGACAGGGCACAGTAATTCAAAGCCATAAGAAAAAAATAAAAAATACTGATAAAAGGTACCTAAATAGGTAAATTTTAAGTCTTGTATTACTACCCTTTTGATTTGTAACTGTCTTCTCCCCTTTCCACCATATGACGTAATAGGCAAATGCATAAAATAATATATTTTTTACGAATGCATAAAATAATATTTTAACTCTGTTAATGGGCAAACAATCTATAAATATGTAATCTAAGATAATAACAATGTAAGGGGGAAGGACAGAAATATATAGGAGTAGAGACTTTGTATACTACTGAAGCTATGTTAGTACTAGTCGAACTAGATTGTTAATAGTTAGGATGTTCATTGTAATTACAAAGGTAACCACTAAGAAAATAACTAAAAAAATACAGAGAAAAGATGAAGGGAATCAGTATGGTACACTACCAAAAAAACAACTAAATACAAAATGATGACAGTAGTAGAGTAATTG
>PVIY010029291.1:0-32157 GCA_004026745.1 Myrmecophaga tridactyla
TTTACAAATTGAAAGGGGAAAATCATTTCATCTTGATTGATGCTGAAAAATCATTAACAGAGTTCAACATCCTTTTCTGGTAAAAACACTTCAAAAGGTAAGAATCAAAAGTAAGTTCCTCAATATGATAAAAGGCGTATATGAAAAACCCATAGCTAGCATTGTACTCAATGGTGAGAGGCTGAAAGTTTTCTCCCCAAGATTGGGAACAAGACAAGGATACCCTCTGTCACCACTATTATCAACATTGGACTACAAATTCTAGCTAGAGCAATCAGGTAGGAAAAATAAATAAAAGGCATCCAAATTGGAAAGAAAGGAATAAAACTTTTATTTGCAGATGACATGATATTATACTTGGAAATCCAGAGAAATCAGCAACAAAGTTACTTAAGCTAATAAATAAATTCATCAAGGTGCAGGTTATAAAATTAATGTGCAAAAATCAGTAATGTTTTTATACACGAGTGATGTCCTAACTGAGTAGTTAATTAAGGAAAAAATTTCATTCAAATAGCAACTAAAGAATCAAGTATCTAGGAATGAATTTAACTAGGGATGTAAAAGACTTGTACACAGAGAATGTCATAATATGTTTAAAAAGAAAATCTAAATAGGGGGGAAAATATTCCATGTTCAATGATAGGAAGGTTAAATGTAATTAGGATGTCAATTCCATTCAAATCAATCTACAGATTCAATGCAGTATCAATGAAAATTTCAACAATCTACTTTGAATACTTGGAAAAGATAGCTACCAAATTCATCTGGAAGGGAAAGAGACCCTGAATTGCTAAAAGCACCTAAAAAAGAAAAATGAAGTGGGAAGACTAACACTCTTGATTTTTTCTTATCAATTAGAATTTTTATTTTATACTTATGGAAAAAGTTCTTGTAGATTTATATTGAAATATATTTTCAACATAAATCACTCTTGTACATAAATAATAAGAAAAAATGAGTTAAATTGGTTAATGCTTTTACAAAACCACTTCTCATTCAGAGTCTGATTCTTCAGAATCACTTTTCAGCTCAGACTTCCCAACATCTGTTTTCCACACAGAATTATCATCTAGGCCCTCACAAGGGTTGGTGATACCGCATTTCTTAAAAGAATGCTCTACTAAATTCATTATCTACTGCTGCAGAAAAAATTACCCCAAATCTTAGCAGCTTAAAGCAACAAACATCTATTATCTTACAGTTCTCATGGGTCAGAGATCCAGGAGTGGTTTAGCTCAGTAGTTCTGACTCAAGGTCTCTCCTGAGATTGCAGCCAAGCTGTGGGCAGGGCTTGTAGTCATTTGGGATTGGAGAATCCCCTTCTGAGCTTCCCAGGTTGGTTGTTTAGGCATCAGTTTCTAGATGGCTGATGTCAGGATACTGCTGTTCTTCATCCCTGGGCCTCTCCACAGGTTCCCTGAATGTCTTCATCACATGGCCTTCACCATACCAAGTGACACAAGAGAGAAGCAGTGAGCATTCAAAGCAGAAGCTACAGTTTTTTTTAACTTCTTTTATTTTATAATATAACATGTATGCAAAGCAAAGAAAGGAAAAAGCAGTAGTTTTCAAAGCACTTTTCAACAAGTAGTTACAAGACAGATCCCAGAGCTTGTCATGGGTTACCATTATATCAGCTCAGATTTTTCCTTCTAGCTTTCCAGAACAGTGGAGGCTAGAAGGAATAAATTTTTTTATCATCACAGTCGACATTTTTGCATGTGTGAAAAAATGTATATACAAAAAAGCAATAAATTTCAAAGCACAGCACAACAATTAATTGTAGAACAGATGTCAGAGTTTTGGTATGGGTTACAATTCCACAATTTTAGGTTTTTACATCTAGCTGCTCTAAGATACTGGAGACTAAAAGAAATAGCAATGTAATGATTCAGCAATCATATGCATTTGTTAAACCTACCTTCTCTGCATAACTCCACCATCACCTTTGATCTTTCTATCCCACTCATTAAGGGTATTTGAGCTATGCCCATTCTAACTTTTTCATGCTGGAAGGGGCTGTCAATAACATGGGGTAGGGAGATGGAACTAGTTGATGTCCTGGAGAGGCTGGTCCCTCTAGGTTTCAGGACTTACCTTATCCAGAGACCCCTCTGGAGGTTGTAGGTTTCTGGAGAGTTACCCTACTGCATGGGAACTTTGTAGAATCTTATATATTGCCCTAGGTGTTCTTTAGGATTGGCTGGGAATGGTTTTGGTTGGGGTTTGGCAAGCTGTGATAGGTAGCAATGTCAAATTGAAGTTTGCATAAGAGTAACCTCCAGAATACCCTTTCAACTCTATTTGACACTCTCCAATTTTAATACTTATAATAAAGTCACAGTGGTCAAAACAGCATGGTACTGGCACAAAGATAGATGTATTGGCCAATGGAATTGAATCAAAAGCACAGAAATACACCACAAAATCAATGGTAAACTGATCTTTGACAAGTCTCCCAAATCCACTGAACTGGAACAAAATAGTCTTCTCTATTTTGTACATAGAATAAATGCGCATGAGAGGACTACATATCAATAGCCAGAAGAATGAAAGAGGACCCTTACCTTATGCCCTATACAAAAATTAACTCAAAGTGGATCAAACACCTAAATATAAGGACCACTACCATAAAAAAGCTCCTAGAAGAAAATATAGGGAAACAGCTTCAAGACCTAGTAATAGGAGGTAGCTTCCTAAACTTTATACCCAAAGCACAGGCAACAAAAGAAAAAATAGATAGATGGGAACTCCTCAAAATCAAATGCTTTTGCACCTCAAAAGACCTTGCTAAAAAGATGAAGAGGCAGCCAACTCAATGGGGGGAAATATTTGGAAATCACACATCATACTTGTTATCCTGTGTACATAAAGAAAGCATACATCTCAATAACAAATGAACAAACAACCCAAAGATAAAATGGGTTAAAGATATAAACAGGCACTTTTCCAAAGAACAGATACAGATGGTGAAAAAACACATAAAGGTATTCTCATTCTCATTAGCTATAAGGGAAATGCAGATCAAGACTACAATGGGATATCACCTCACTCCTATAAGAATGGCTGCTATTAAACAAACAGGAAAGTACAAGTCTTGGATAGGATGTGGAGAAATTGGGACACTTATGCACTGCTGGTGGGCAAGTGTAATGTTACAGCCACCATGGGAGACAGTTTGGTGATTCCATAGGGAACTAAATATCAAGCTGCCCTGTGACCTCTCAATAGCACTACTTGGTACATACCCAGAAAAGCTGAAAGCAGAGACACAAACAGACATTTGCACACCAATGTTCATAGCAGCATTATTCACAATAGCCAAAAGATGGAAACAATCCAAGTGTCCATCAACAGAGACAAGTGGATTAACAATATATGGTATATACATATGATGGAATATTATGCAACAGTAAGATGAAATGATGTCCTGAATCACATGATAAGATGGATAAGCCTTGAGGACATAATACTGAGTGAAATAAACCAGACACAAAGGGATAGATATTGTATGAGTCCACTTTTATGACCATGGTAAAGGTAAAATCAGAAGCTTATAATACAGAATATAGGGGACTTAGAGATTCACAGAAGATTGAGATGAGTGAAAAGCTTGCTAATGAGGTTGAATGTAATTGGAAGGGAATAGATAGAAGTGAAGGTGGCTAACTAGTGGGTACATAAGTAATATTACCATATTGAAGGTGAACACGATTGAAAGAGGTTGTATAGACTCATGTGTCCCACCAATTAACACTACAAATATAAATAACTCTTGCATGAACTACTGCAAAGTTATGAACCTTTCACAAAGAGTGTATTATTTCAGGATATGGGGGAAGATGTTATGGCATGCTATGGGCTATGTTTAACAGGAAATCATCAGCAGTACCACAGTAATACCAGGAGTACTTAATGGGGGGAGGGACAAAACTTAGGGGGATGTTTGGATTTTCTATTTGGTGAGGGTGTATTTATTGGCTATTTTTCCCTTGGCATCTTTCTAAAATTGAGACTGTTGATGGACTATGGACTTTGGGTATTAAACATGAAGCCTAATGAATGCAGGTGGCTGAAGGATGCACCAACTGAGAAGGAGATTGGCAAATGATGGTGTATACATATGATCGAATATTGTGCTGCTACAAAAACAAATGAAGTCATGAGGCATACAATGATGTGGATGAATCTGTGGGACATTTGGTGAGACAAAATAAGCCAGAAACAAAACAACAATTATTGTATGGTCTCCTTTAGAAAATGCTTATGAGAAAACAGGGGCCTAAATCGTAAGCTCTTAGACACATTTAGTCTGGAGTAGTAATTATTATTTCTAGATTTTGAGAAGATGTTTTATATATATATAACCTCATATATAGAAATAAGAATGAAGCTGATCAGGTGGTGATTAAGGTAATTCAGAACACAGGGGTAAGGAAGACATTATCCATATCCTAGAACTGCACCTACTCTTTGAGACCAAAGGAAGAAAGATTTATTTTTTCTGGAACCTAAATTTTCTGTAGCATGTAATCTAACTCAACCTGTCTGGATAGATCATTTCAATAATTGAAACACAGCGAGCCCAGAATAAGAATGAGGGCCTTTAATCCCATATATCTTAAGGTAATGCCTGGATACATCCCAGAATATATTAAGCAGTAATCAAAAAGTATTGGCAATGTCCCTTGAGGGATGGGAGAAAAAATATGGGACCATTATACTTTACCACCAGGGAAACCCCTGATACTGTGTCAAACATTAGGGGCACCCAAGTCAATAGACCAAGCCCTTGATCTTGAGACTTGTTCTTGTGAAGCCTATTTATGTAATGGAGGAGCTTAGCCTGCCTATAGGTATGCCTAAGAGTTACTTCTGGAGGACCTCTTTTGTTGCTCAGATGTGATCTCACTCTCTCTAAGCCCAACTTTGCAAGATAAATCATTGCACTCCCCTCTATGTGAGACATCACATCCTTGGGTGAAATTCTCTCCAGGTGCATGGGAGATGACTCACAGGGATGAGTCCAGCCTTGACACCATGGAAACAACAATTCCATCTGGCCAGGAAGGGAAGAGAGGTGTGACTAATAGGGTTTTATTGGCTGGGAGAGTTCAAGTGGAGTCAGGCAGCTGCTCTAGAGGTCACTCTTGAGCAGGCCTCAGTTGGACATTGCTGCCTATTATGGCTTGCTGGACCCAACCAAAGCCTTTCCAGGCAGTCCTGGAGAACACCTAGCGCAATATATGAGATTCTGCCAAGGTTTCATGCACTAGGTTGGCTTTCCAGGGACCTGCAGCCTGGACAGGATGGGTCCTAAAGCCTGGAGAGCCCAGCCTCTCCAGAGCATCAACTAGTTCCATCTCCTTACTCCCTATTATTAGCCAGACATTGCTATTTATCATAACTTGCCAAACCCCAAACAATACCATTCCTGCCAATCCTAAAGAATATCTAGGGCATTATATAAGATTCTACAAAGGTTCCATGCACTAAGGTAACTTTCCAAAACCTATAATCTCCAAATGGGTGCCTGAACCAGATAAGTCCTGAAATGCAGAGAGGCCAGGCTTTCCAGAGCATAAATTAGTTCCATCTCCCTATCCCATATTTTTGGCTGCCACTTCCAATATGAAAAAGTTAGAATGGGCATAGCTCAAATACCCTTAAAAGGTGGGAGAAAGATCAAAGGTGATGGTGAAGTCATACAGAAAAGTTGAGATTAGCAAATGAGTATGAATGCTGAATCATTACATTGATATTTCTTTTAGCCTCCAGTACCTTAGAACATCTAGAAATAAAGACCTAAAATTGTGGAATTGTAACCCATACTAAACTCTGAAATCTGTTCTACAACTAATTGTTGTGAAGTACTTTGAAATTTATTGCTTTTATGTATATGTGTTATTTAAAGAGGAGGAGGAATAAAACAGAGAAGATAGGATTTAACAAATGAGTATGATTACTAAATCATTATATTGAATTTCTGTTTTCTCCGGTGTCTTGGAGCTGTTAGAAGAAAAATTGTGGAACTGTAACCCATACCAAACTTTAAAATATGTTCTATAACTAGTTGCTAAAATGTACTTGGAAATTTATTGCCTTTTTGTATATATGTTATATTTCACAATTTTTAAATGTTAAAAATATATGTGATAAAAAAATTAGCAGAGAAGTTATAAAACCATTCCATTCAGAAATCATCACTAGAGGGCAAGACTGTTTTTCAGATATCTATAACAAGTTCAAATGAGGATGGGGGACTCTGTTCTTTCCTTCTCTTGCCAGAGGATCTTTCCATTTCTCCATTTTCTGAAATCTATGCTTCTAGAACTGTCTCTTACAACTTGCTTTCTTCTCTGTATTACAACCTTTCTCCTCCTACTCTCAACTTTTCTTTTCTTCTCTTAGACTCACTCTCCTCTGGGTAGAGCACTCATCCTGACCTAGGCCTAGGCAAGTGGCCCTGAGAGTCAGATGGGGTCTGCATGCTGTCTCTCATACAGTAAACTAGGGGTAAAGTGGAAGTGGAGGCAGGCACCATTTTGGTCCAGCCCATAAAGCTGCTATGGTATTGGGAATCACTCAGCCTCCCTGGTGCCTGAGCACATTCCCTTTGCCACTCCCTTGGCAGGAAGTTCTAAACTGTACAGACAGCTGAGCAACTGACCTTTCCATGTCCACCTAGTCCGTGCAGGCCCTGGCAGCATCTGTCTCCCCTAGGCCCTGATCCACACAATACTAATATTGGGCCTCGGCTGGGTCTTGATCTGACAGAATTACTAGGCAAACCACTGGTCAAAGGGGCATCATCACCATCTCTGCCTTGCATTCCCAGAACTGCACTCCTGTCATACTTTCTATGGGCACAGACCTCATGAATCTCAACCAGGGCAGGGATTAAATCTGCTCCTTTCCTATTTAGACAGGGTTTTTTGTATTGTCAGTCCTCCCCATAAGGAGGTGGATTTTATGTCATTTTCCTTTCCTCCTAATATAGATTGTATTCCTCAGATTCCCAGCTTTGGCTCCCAGCATATCATTGTGGCTCTGTCAACATGCTGCTGGGTCTTGAAATATAACTCCCTTTTCCCCCACTTCCTTTTCCTTTTCTCACTCTTCCCACTTTTTTTCATTCCCTCCCTCTTTTATTTTCATCCCTGTTCTCAATGTGCTTCTCCCTCCTCCCTTAAGTACCTCCCCTTTCCCTTTCTGAATCCCTTTCTCCCACCATAATTATGGCACACTTAGTGTTTTAGATGCACAAGACAGAACAATCACTCTCTGAACAGGATCCAGGAACTGAAGTGTCTCCTTATGATCATGACCACATTAAGCCACCACCTTTCAAAGAAGATGAATTAATCAAGGTTGATTTGAACCTGCTGCCCCTGTCAGAGTCTCTGAAGCGGATTTTCCTGCTGCAACAATTTTCCATTTTAACTGCATCTGTCATAGTTGGGGATGTTAAGATAGTCAAGTGCTTTTTGCTTCCCTCCAGCCACTAAAAAGCAATTTCACTAATGCTAGTGAGAATTAAATTAAAATTGTGTAAAAGAAAAACATGACCTCATTTTTTTGTCAGCTGGTGCTCAGCAGAGCTGTGAAGATGCTCTCTCTCACCAACTTCAGCTACCAAGGCAGTCCTGAAATGTTAAAAGTTCAGCAGATTGGGCAGAAGAGAGAACATTCACTTTAGATTGCCATAATCTGTTGCCACTGGTTGACTCATAACCCTCACTGTCTCCCTCTCTCCCAAACCATTGTTCATTCTTCTTGGAACTCAGTCAAACTCCTTCCCCCCATTTTAGATCTTTAGAATGGGAAAGGCTGGTTCAAATTGATTAAAGTTTAAATTGGTAATTCTCAACTGACTCTGACAAATATGGGAGAGGGGAGTAGGGATAGTGACAACTATGTTTGAAAAGGCTCCCCAGATGAATTGTCTCATATCTCCAAAATATTCCGCCTTCCATTACGATAACTTGCCTTCTTAATTTAAAGCTCAGAATGTGACTTTGAGTCTTGCCAAATCATTGCCAGTCAGAAGCCCTTAAAGATGCCATCTAAGAAGAAATGATAAAGCAAGGATCCTCTAATCACATACATACTTTTTTTTTTCTTTTTGCATGGGCAGGCACCAGGAATCAAACCCGGGTCTCTGGTATGGCAGGCAAGAATTCTGCCTGTTGGGCCACCTTTGCACCACCCCACACTCACTTTTAAAACCACATATTTCACTTGCTGATTGCACCCTTAAGTAAAACAATTAGCCTTGACAAAAGAAATGTCAACAGAACCATAGTGTACTAATATGCTACTAAATCTTCCATGTGACTCTGCATTCCTAGATAGGAATGCCTGAAAATGACATTCTACATGTTTCTAGTTAAAGAGACCATATGGGCACATTTTGTTTTCAATACACAAATTTTCGCTGCCTTTTCAAACAGCCACTTAAGCCAAAAAAAAAAAAAACCTTCATCAAATCAGATCCCCATTTGCTCACTGTCTTCTCTATTTAAAACTAGCAGTGGACAACCTGACCATTGGTTCTGGTCCTTGGCTCTGGTAATCTAATTTACCCAAAGGATTATGGACCATGCAGAGCTGGGGCTTTTCTGGCTAGGGAAGGCAAATCACCACTTCCATCCCCAAAACATTGATCTTGACACCTGAGTTGGAATTCTTCCTAAGGTAACCCCACAGCTTCATTGCAAATTAAGTCTGTACATTCTTTCACCTTCCTTTATTTATTCATTCACCTATTTATGGAATGACTACTATGCACCAGTCCACTGGCTAGGTGCTAAAGAGAGTACAGCAGAAAGCAAAATAGTTACAAAGCCTTTCCTCAAAGAGGTTATAATCCAGTGTTCTCCTAGATTTGCTTTTAGATCACAGATTTCTTTCTTTACACAGACTCCTTCCCTTAGTCACTTACCTGAACCAGATGTGAGTATCCTGCTTTTTGAACCAACCATGGGCATTGAATCAGCATACAGTGCTCTCCTTCTTTAGCCCCATCCCTGAGACCCAATACCTAGCCAAAAGAATCTTGATAAGGAAACCAAGAAGCCAGAGAGGCCACCATCACCCCTTGGTCTGGTCCTATATTTGTCCGGTCATGATCTATCTGTACCCAGATTCCTAAAACCCACATCACAGTATTCTAATGACCAGCTCTGAGACTGCTTCTTACTGTCCACTCTGTTCCCTGTTATTGTCCAGTAAATCACTGGACTTGTATGGAAGTTTGTATGGAACTAATACATTCAAATTAGTATTGTGGCCATATCATCCTGAAATCAACATCTCAGAACTCTAAGTGAAATAAAGATACAGATATCATTCAAAATGTACATCTGTCAGAGTAGCAGCAGGAAATAGCACATTAAAAAAGAGTATTTTTGAGGGGAAGTGTTAATAAATGGACTATTCATAAAGGTATGTATAGGGTACCCCATGGCGAGTAACAGGAGTTGGGATGCTTTTGCCACTCCTAGGTCTGCTAAGGAAAGGGAGGCCTTTGATGTCATCCTTACTGGCCACTCTCCTGGGGCAAATTGCAGGGTAGAGAAGGGTGAAGAGAGGATCTGAAGGGGCAGAGAGATGCTATCCAGCATAGAACTTCACATTCAAATTTTGTAGTAATTCAGACTAGAGCCAAAATCAAAATCAAGGTACTGTGCATTGATCTGTGAAAATCGGCTTTCTGAAGCAAATAAGAAGAATGAACAAAATGATGTGGAGAACTTTCATCCTCAAAAAAGTAAACATTTTCAGACATGCTTTAAACTATGAAAGAATGCATTCACATAGAACAATGAATGATTTTTCTTTTTCTATTTATTAAAATAGGTCTTGCTTTGACACTTATTAACATTTGCTCATGTGACTAAATGTGACTAAAAGGAATTAAACTGAACTTATTTAAACAGCTTAGATTTCAGATTTATAGCTAATTCAGATTGGTATCCTTGAAACTTCCCACCCCCTCCCATACACACCCATGCTAACTACCACCAAAAACTGGGTATATCAAATTAAGGAGGTTTAGCACATAGTAAAATTACAACATTGTTATTAATTAACTAAACATTGATTTTTGGAGTCGCTGGAAGAGATTAATAACAAGAAAACAAGCTATTCTAGGGGTTTTCACTTTTAAAAAAAACAGTAATAAAATAAAATAAATGGACCTCTTTCCAAGGGCTGTCTTTGGACAAACAAAGCCTCCCTCTCTGCCTGCATTCCTGACCCTGAACAATGTCTCAGGGTGGCCAGCATAACGCGAAGGCACTGTCTGAAGCTTAGGAATCACATACTCTAGAATCCATGATGGGCAAAACATTAATCACTGAGGCTCTGTACTCAGCATCAGACATACTGGCTTGGCCATTTACTCTTTTCTCTTGTAAGTTTTTTCTTATATACTGTAACATATATACAAAGCAAAGAAAGAAAAAAGCAATAGTTTTCAAAGCACTCTTCAACAAGTAGTTACAAGACAGAGCCCAGAGCTTGTCATGGGCTACCTACCATCCTCTCAGATTTTTCCTTCTAGCTGCTCCAGAACATAGGAGCATAAGGAATAAATACTTTTTACCATCACAATTAACTTTTATTTATTTTTTGTGAAAAATAACATGCATACAAAAATAAATTTCAAAACACAGCACAACAGTTAGTTGTAGAATAGATTTTAGAGTGGTATGAGTCACAGTTCCACAATTTTAGGTTTTTACTTCTAGCTGCTTTAAGATATTGGAGACTAAAAGAAATAGCAATTTAGTAATTCAGTAATCATATTTGTTTGTTAAACCCTACCATCTCTGTACAACTCTACCATCACCTTTGATCTTTCTATCCCACTCTTTAGGGGTATTTGGGCTATGGCCATTCTAAATTTTTGATGTTGAAAGGGGCTGTCACTTATACGTGTAGGGAGATGGAACTAGCTGATATTTTAGAGAGGCTGGCCCCTCAAGGTTTCGGGACTTTTCTGGTCCAGGGACCCATCTTGAAGTTGTAGGTTTCTAGAAAGTTACCCTAGTGCATGGAACCTTTGTAGAATTGTATTTATTTCCCTACATGTTCTTTAGGATTGGCTGGAATGGTTTTGGTGGGTGTTTGGCAAGCTATAATAGGTAGCATTGTCTAACTGAAGTTCACATAAGAATGAACTCCAGTGTAGCTTCTCAAATCTACTTGAACTTTCACAGCCACTGATACTTTATTTGCTACACTTCTTTTACCCCTTTTGGTCAGAATGCATTGTTGATCCCATGGTGCTGGGGCCAGGCTCATCCCTGAAAGTCATGTCCCATGTAGGGAGTAGGCAATGATTTCACTTGCAGAGTTGGGCTTAGAGAGAGAGTAAAGCCACATCTGAGCAACAAAAGGGGTCCTCCAGAAATGTCTTAGGTATACCTATATGTAGGTTAAACTTCTCCACTACATACATAAACTTCACAAGAGTAAGCCTCAAGATCAAAGGTTTGGAATAGTCAAACGGTAGCACATGATAAACTCTGGGACCTGTTCTGTAACTACTTGTTGAAGTTTACTTTGAAAATTATTGTTTTGTGTTCCTTCTCATTGATTATATATCACACAATAAAAATTTCTTTTAAAAAAACCCTAAATAAACAGATTAAGGGCTTGGCCTACTGATTTAGGTGTCCCTAATGTTTGGCACAGTATCAGGGGTTTCCCTGGTGGTAAAACTTAATAGCTCCATATTTTTTCTCCCACCCCTCATGGGACATTGCCAATACGTTTTTATTATCTATTTAATATATTTTACAATGTATCCAGGCATTACATAAAGCCATACAGGATTAAAGGCCCTCATTCTTATTCTGGGCTCCCTGTGTTTCAATTGTTCAAATGAGCTATCCAGACAGGTTGAGTTAGATTGTGTGCTACAGAAAATTTAAGTTCCAGATAGAATAAACCTTTCTTCCTTTGGTCTCAAAGAGTAGGTTTGGCTCTAAAATATAGGCAATGTCTTCCTTACCCCTGTGTTCTGATATATAAAACATTCTCTCAAAACCCAGAAATAATAATTACCACTCCAGATTAAATGAGTCTATTATAAGAGCTTACAATCTAGGTCCCTGTCTTCTCATAACCATTTTCCATAAAATAATGGTTGTTTTGTTTCTGGCTTATTTTGTCTTACTAAAGGTTCCACAGGTTCATTCACATCATTGCATGCCTCACAACTTCATTCCTTTTTGTAGCAGCACAATATTTGATCAAATGTATACACCATCATTTGCCAATCTACTTCACAGTCAGTGTATCCTTCAGCCACCTGCATTCATTAGGCATCATGTATAATGCCCAAAGTCCACAGTTCATCCACATGCTCAATTTTAGATAATTTCATTGTTTCAAGAGAAAGGTAACCAATAAACACATCTTCACCAAATAGGAAATCTAAACCTCCCCTCAACTCTTGTCCCTCCCCCCATTATTTACTCCTGCTGTTGCTGTAGTAATGCTGATGTTTTCCTGGTAAACATAGCCCATAGCATGCAATAGCAGTTTTGCCCCTGTACTCTAGACTTAAACACTCTTTGTACACAAACCATACATCTGAGGTAGTTCTTGCAAGAACTTATTTATAATTCTAATGATAATCAGTGGGACACATAGGTCCATACAACCTCTTTCAATCATGTCCACCTTCAATATGGTAATATTAATTATAAACCCACTAGAGAACCGCCCTCACTTCTATATATTCCCATTCATTTGAGTTCAACCTCATTAGCTAACCATTCAACTATCTCTAGCATCTATGTATCTCTAAGTCCCCTATATTCTGTATTATAAGCCTCCGAATTTACCTTTACCCTCATCATAAAAGGAGAATCATACAGTATCTATCCTTTTGTGTCTGGCTTATTTCATTCAGCATTATGTCTTCAAGGATCATCCACCTTGCCATGTGCTTCAGGACATGATTTCATCTTACTGCTAAATAATATACCATCATATATATGACACACAACATTTTGTTAATCCACTTGTCTGTTCATGGGCAATTGGATTGTTTCCATCTTTTGATGATTGTGAATAATGCTTCTACAAATATTGGTGTACAAATGTCTGTTTGTGTCACTGCTTTCAGCTCGTCTTGGTATATATCAAGTAGTACTATTGCTGGGTCATACAGGAACTTGATATTTACTTTCCTAAGGAACTGCGAAACTGCCTTCCATACTGCTATACAATTATACATTCTCACCAGCAGTGCATAAGTGTCCCAATATCTCCACATCCTCTCCAACATGTGTAGTTTCTTGTTTGTTTAATAGCAGCCAATCTTATACCTGTGAGGTGGTATTTCATTGTAGTCTTGATCTGTATTTTCCCTATAGCCAGTGAAAATGAACTTCTCTTCATGTGCTTTTCAGCAGTCTATATTTGCTCTTCAGGAAAATACCTATTCATATGTTTATCACATTTTATAATTGAGCGGTTTGTTCTTTTGTTGCTGGGTTATATGATTTCTTTATGTATACAGCATATTAAAACTTTGTCCAATGTGTGATTTCCAAATATTTTTTCCCATTGAGTTGGCTGCCTCGTCACCTTTTTGACAAAGTCTTTTGAGGTGCAAAAGCATTTGATTTTGAGGAGTTCCCATTTATCTATTTTTTCTTTTGTTGCTTATGCGTTGAGTGTAAAGTTTAGGAAGCTACCTCCTATTACTAGGTCTTGAAGCTGTTTCCCTATATTTTCTTCTAGAAGCTTTATGGTGTTGGTTCTTATATTTAGATGTTTGATACACTTTGAGTTAATTTTTGAATAGGGTGTAAGGTAAGGGTCCACTTTCATTCTTTTGGCTATTGATATCCAGTTCTCCCATGCACATTTATTGAAAAGACTATTTTGTCCCAGTTCAGTGGATTTGGGGGCCTTGTCAAAAACAGTTGACCATAGATTCGGTGGTCTATTTCTGCACTCTCAATTCGATTCCATTGGTCAATACTTCTATCCTTGTGCCAGTACCATGCTGTTTTGACCACTGGGGCTTTATAATAAGTTTCAAAGTCAGGGAGTATTAACCACTTCATCTTCTTTTCTAGAATGCTTTTAGCTATTTGGGGTCTGTTTCTCTTCCAGATGAATTTGGTAACTAGCTTTTCCAAGTCTCCAAAGTAGATTGTTGGAATTTTGATTGGTACTGTGTTGAATCCATAGATCAATTTGGATAGAATTGACATCTTAAGTATATTTAATCTTCCTATTCATGAGTAGGGAATGCCTTTCCACCTATTTAGATCTTCTTTGATTTCTTTTAGCAATGTGATATAGTTTTCTGTGTGTAAATCCTTCACGTCCATAGTTCAGTTCATTCCTAAGTACTTGATTCTTTTAGTTGCTATTTTGAATGGAATTTTTTCCTTATCTGACTCCTCAATTAGGTCATTGCTTATGTATAGAAATGTTACTGATTTTTGCACATTAATTTTATATTTTCACCACCTTGCTGAATTTGTTTATTAGCTCCAATAAGTTTGTTGTAGATTTCTCAGGATTTTCCAAGTGTAGTATCATGTCGTCTGTAAATAATAAGAGTCTTACTTCTTCTTTTCCAATCTGGACACCTTTTATTTCTTTTTCCTGCCTGATTGTTCTAGCTAGAACTTCTAGCACAATGTTAAATAATAGTGTTGACAGAGGGCATCCTTGTCTCTTTCCGGATCTTAGGGGGAAAGTATTCAGTCTCTCTCCATTGAATACAATGTTGGTTATCAGTTTTTCATATATGCCCTTTATCATATTGAGGAAGTTACCATTGATTCCTATGTTTTGAAATGTTTTTAACAGAAAAGGATATTGAATTTTGTCAAATGACTTTTCAGCATCAATCATGATGATCATGTGACTTTTCCCTTTGCAATTGGTAAATGTGCTGCATTACATCAATTGATTTTCTTGTGTTGAAGAAAATCCTTGTATTCCTGCTATAAACCCCACTTGTTTGGGGTGTAAAATTCTTTTAACGTGTTGTTGGATTCAATTTGCTAGTATTTTGTAGAGAATTCTTGCATCTATGTTCATTAGGGAGATTGGCCTCTAGTTTTTCTTTCTTAAGGAAAACCATCTTTATAACATCTCTACCCAGTTTTAGTATTGAAATGACATTAGCTTCATAAAATAAGTTAGGTAGTGTTCCCATTTCCTTCATTTTTTTGGAAAAATTTGGGCAGGGTTGGTGTTAGTTCTTCTTGGAATGTTTGATAAAATTCCCCTGTGAAGGCATCTGGCCCTGGGCTTTTCTCTGTAGGAAGATTTTTGATGACTTATTGAATCTTTTTACTTGGGATTGGTTTGCTGAGATCTTTTATTTCTTCCTGAGTCAGTGTAGCTTGTTTGTGTTTTTCCAGGAATTTTTCCATTTCATCCATGTTGTCTAGTTTGGTGGGATGTAGTTGTTCATAGCATGCTCTTATGATTTCTTTTATTTCTTCAGGGTCTGTGGTAATGAACCTCTTCTCATTTCTGATTGTCTTTATTTGCACCCTATCTTTTTTTCTTTGTCAGTCTATGCACGTGGCCCATCAATTTTATTGATTTTCTCAAAGAACCAACTTTTCGCTTTATTGATTCTTTCTATTGTATTTTTTTCCCTCTCAATCATTTAACTCTGACTTAACATTTGTTATGTCTCTTCTTCTATTTGCTTTGGAGTTAGTTTGGTGTTCTTTAACTAGACCCTCCAGGTGAGCAGTTAACTCCTCGATTTTTGTGTTCCTTGTTTTTTAATATAGGCATTTAGGGCAATAAATTTTCCTCTCAGCACAGCCTTTGCTAAATCCCATAAGTTCTAATATGTTGTATTCTCATTTTCATTCATCTCCAGATAGCTACTAATTTCTCAAGCAATTTCTTCTTTGACTCACGGATTGCTTAAGAGTGTGTTATTTAATCTCCATATATTTGTGAAAATTCTCATTCTTTGGTGGTTATTGATATCTAGCTTCATTTTATCTGATCAGAGAAAGTACTTTTAATAATTTCAATTTTGTTCCCCCAGCATATGATCTATCCTTGAGAGTGCTCCATGAGCTCTAGAGAAGAATGTATACTCTGGCGTTTTGGGGTGTAATGACATACATATGTCTGTTAGGTCTAGTTCATTTATCAAGCTGATTAACTTCTCTATTTCCTTGTTGATCTTCTGTCTGGTTGTTCTATCTATAGAGGAGAGTGGTGTATTGAAATCTCCCTATTATTGTTGAAACATCTATCACTCCCTTCAGTTTAGCCAATGTCTGTTTCATGTACTCTGGAGCTCCTTGATTGGGAGCATAAACATTAATGATTGCTATTTCTTCTTGGTGAATTGTCCATTTTATTAATATAGTGTCCTTCTTTGTCTCTTATAATGTCTTCATGTTTAAATTCTACTTTGTCTGATATGAGCATAGCTAGTCCTGCTTTCTTTTGATTATAATTTGTGTGGAACATCTTTTTCCATCCTTTCACTTTCAATCTATTTGTATCTTTGTGTCTAAGATAAGTCTCTTGTAAGCAGCATATAGCTAGATTATATTTCTAATCCTTTCTGCCAATCTTTATCTTTTAATTGGTAAGTTTTGTCTGTTAGCATCCAAAATTATTACAGAAAAGGTGTTTCTTGAATCCACCATCTTATCTTTTGGATTTTATTTGTCAGATCTATATATCCTTTTACCTCTTTCTCTTTTGATCTTTTAAGTTACCCTTATTGGTTCACTTCAGTTCTCTGCCATCCTTCAGAGCTTCCTCTCCTGTCTTTTTTTTTTACCGGCAGAACTCCCTTTAGTATTTCTTGTAGGGCTAGTCTCTTGTTGACAAATTTTTTCAAGATTTGTTTGTCCGTGAAAATTTTAATTGCTCCCTCAGTTTTGAAGGACAATTTGGCTGGATACAGAATTCTTGGCTAGAAGTCTTTCTCTTTCAGGATCTTAAATACATGATACAACCACCTTCTAATCTCTATGGTGCCAGTTGAGTAGTCTGAATTAAGTCTTTGTGGTTTCCCTTGTGTTCTAGTTTGCTAGCTGCCAGAATGCAACACACCAGAGATGGATTGGCTTTTAATAAAAGGGGATTTATTTTGTTAGTTCTTCAGAGGAAGGGCAGCTAGCTTTCAACTGAGGTTCTTTCTTATGTGGGAAGCCACAGGGCAGTCTCTGCTGGCCTTCTCTCCAGGCCTCTGGGTTCCAACAACTTTCCCTGGGGTGATTCCTTTCTGCATCTCCAAAGGCCTGGGCTGAGCTGCGAGTGCTGAGATGAGGTATGCTGAGCTGCTTAGGTTGTGCTACGTTGAACTCTCTCATTTAAGCACCAGCCAATTAACTCAAACGTCACTCATTGCAGCAGACACGCCTCCTAGCCGACTGCTGATATAATGAGAACAGATGAGGTTCACATACCATTGGCTCATGTCCACAGCAACAGAACTAGGTACCTTCACCTGACCATGTTGACAACTGACTAACTACCACACCTTGTATGTAATAGATTGTTTTTCTCTTGCTGCTTTCAGGATTTTCTGCTCCTCTTCAACATTTGACAGACTGATTAGTACGTATGTTGGGAAAGGCCTATTTGGATTTATTCTATTTGGAGTTTGTTTGGCTTCTTTGACTTTTATATTTATGCCCTTTATAAGGGTTTGGAAATGTTCCCCTATTATATCCTCAACTAATTTTCTTATCCCTTTACTCTTCTCTTCTCCTTCTGGGTCACCAATGATTCCTATATTTGTGCACTTTGTTTTGTTCATCATTTCCTTCAGATCTAATTCAAATTTTCCCCCCTTTTATTGCCATTTGCTGTTTTGAGTTGTCCTGTTCTCTAGTTCACTTATTCTTTCTTCTGCCTCTTCAAATATGCTGTTGTGTGTCTCTAGTATGCTTTTTATTTGGTCTACATCATCATTAATCTCTCTGATAGCTGCTATTTTTCTATTTATTCTTTCGTTTCTCTTTATGCTCTTCTAGTGTCCTCTTGATCTGCTTTATGTCATTGGCCATTCCATTTATTTTATTTAGTAAAGTTATATGAACATCTTTGATTAGTTGTTCCAATGTCTGTGTCTCCTCTGCTGTTTTAATTTGGTTGTTAGGTTCGGCTATATCTGCCTGCATATGATATGCTTAATGATTTTTTGTTGTCTTTGTGGCATGTAAATATCTTTATTGATTTACTTTGAAGTTGATTTCCTTCAGTAGTCTAAAGGCTTATATTTGTGGGGTGGATGTAGAGCAAGATGTGGGGCACGGAGTGGGCACAACAGTGTGGTGATGCATTGCAGAGCAGGTATAGGTGCAGGTTGGGGATGCTATACTGGTGCCTGTGAGTGTGGGTGCCCATCCGTCAGGAGGATGTGGCTGTATAGGTGGATTGGTATGGGGTATGGGGTGCGGGGCCTTAGTGTGTGCACAAAGGGCGCCCTTTGTGCACATGTGTAGAGCTCAGAGCAGCAGATTGGCATTGCACCTGCATGGGCTGGGGGCAGATGTGGCCTGGCTGTGCAGGTCAGTGCTTGCCCAGACCTGGGGGACCTGACTGTGGGACGTGAACATGCACAGATCTGGGAGGGCCATAAATTCATGTACACGTGTGCAGAGTTCAGGGGAGGTGAGTTGGGTTGCAAGACTGTATGGGCTGGGGGCAAGTGTAGCCTGGGTGTGGAGGTAAGTGCCAACAGCCTTTGTGCACTGGCAACCGATTGCAGGGGGCAGGGAGGGGGAAGTAGGGCTCAGGAGGGGCAGGGTGAGGTTACAGTTTTGCAGGAGAGGTGGGTTAGACTGGGGCAGGCTTATGAGCAGTTGGGGTGGAGTATGTGCAGGTATGTGTGACCCACGACTCCCACACAGCAGGAGTGTTGTGGGGCCAGGGTGCTGGGAGCTTGTGGAATGGGGCCGTGTGATGGAGTTCAGGTGTGTGGGCTGTGTGGTGAGTCGTGGGTCACAGGGCTGTGCCAGTGAAGGTAGCGCATTCAAGGAACTTTGCTTGACTGACTTTCTAATCCCTGTTTTCCCACCCTGAGGGCTTTGGGCTTCCATATTAGGGTATTTGCATCAGCCAGATGTTCTCTAGTAGTCTCCTTCTCAGTTCCTCAGCTTTTGCAACCAGGGCCTCCCTATGTGGTGCAGAAGACCCTACCAAGTCACTTACACCCTGTAATCCCTGTCTCAGTTGCCCCCCCAGACCTTCTCTAGATGTTCCTTGAAGCAGGGGTGAACTTGACCTATCCTATTCTGCCATCTTCCTGGAACCTCCTCTTGGCCATTCACTATTTGTGCCACCTCTGGTGAGTTATTTAATTTCTCAGAGCCTCAGTTTCCTCATCTTTAAAATAGAGATAACAATAGCATCTACATCATCAAGTTGTTGTGGGGATTAAATAAGACAATGTCAAATACATCATATAGTGTCTGATACATTTTAAACTATTATTTTCATACTCAGAAACAAGAGCTAAAAAAAAAAAAGAAAGAAAGAAAACACATACATGCAAGGGTGAGGAGTGGGTTAGTTTTCAATTAACTAGAATGTTACATTGCCCAGAATTTCATTCCCCAAGGTTTCCCATTAAGGCCACATTTGTGGCATTGATTTTTTCCAGGAAAATGACCATCTGTCGCTACCACCCACTGATGTTTTATTCGTGGCTTCGGTAATAAGATTTCCATTCACATCAGTGCAAAATCTTTATCTCTTTTTCTGTCTAAAGCAGGAAGTAAAGCAGGATGAGACCTGAGTCACCAAAGGAAAAAAATGTATTTTCTAAGAATCCTTAAATAACAGGTCGGGAGAATTAGCTAATTGACTATCTCTGTCAGGACCTGAAATGGAATATGGGAAATAAGAAGGGATTCAAGTTGTCATGGTGTACTTAACTGGCTCTTAATGCAGAGAAGCAACATCTGCAAATGGTAGACACAATTTCACATCTGATTTATCTCTCCCTTTATTCTTATGCAGAAAATCCAGGATCATGAACTATCCATACCACTCCCCGAACCCATGCAAGGGAAAGGGATGACAGGAACACTGGATGAGTCACAATTCTCTCCCAACCTCCAATACACATAGCCTCCCTCCTTCCATCCCTGCTGCTCTACAGTCTCTTCTCCCCACAGCAGCCAGAGTACTCCTTGTAAGTCACTCCTCTGATCAAAACCATCCAATGTCTTCATCTGGGGGTAAAAGTCATAGTGCATATGATGGCCTATGAAGGCCTAAGCAAACTGCCTATCCCTATCACTATCTTGATGATCTCTGTGACTTCATCTTTTACCACTCTCCTTCTCACTCACATCCTTGCAGCCATATAAACCTCCTTGCTGTTCCTAGAACACACCAAGCTCACTAAGGACTTCAGCTCTTTGCACTAGCTTTTCCCTCCACCAAGAATACTCTTCCTCCAGATATCTCAATGTCTCATGCCAGCAACTTCTTTCAAGTCTTCCTGAATTGTTGTTTTCTCCATGAAGTGTTCTCTGACCACCCGAACATAAATTGCATTACACACCAACCCAGCATCCTATCTGCCGATGTTATTTTTCTCTATCATATTTATCATCATTTAACATAATATATATTTTACATAATTATTTTATCCACTGTCTGTTTTACCCAGTAAATTATAAATTTCATGAGTGTAGGGATGTTAGTCTCTTTTGTTAATGACTGGGGGTCTATTACAGTGCCTGGCACATTATAAGCACCTAATATTTGTGTGATGGATGATTACATGTAATTTAAAGCAGTGTGTACCAACCCTGACTATACATCAGAATCACATGGGGGGCTGTTTTTTAAACCTAATAATTCAAATTAAATCAGAATCTACGGAAGTGGAACCCAGGAATATTTTTCAAAGCTCCCAAATAATCCTAGTGTGTAACTAATGTTGAGAACTCCTGATTTAAGCAGTCAAATATCTCTCCATATCTGATGGAAAACAGAAATCCTGGAACAACCCCACTGCAGAGATTCACACCCCTCCTAGCTCAATAAATATTGGATAAATGAAATAATCTGGATAAAGTCAGTCTCAAATGATAACAAGGGGAAAAAATGGAACGAGCAGCCATGGAGTATGTGGCAGAGGAAGTTGTAGGGCATTGCTGACTGTGCTATAGTTAAGAAGTAAGACAAAGAAGATGTGAAACCTGGGGGACTGTTCCTCCACAGGGCCAACTTGGGTTCAAGATCTGGTACCTGAGTTCAAAAACTCTATTTGGAAGCTCACCCAGGGCAGGGGGCTCTTCTTGAGGGATTAACTCTGTTTCATTAAATTCATGAGAGATTGATAACAGAATTTGTGTCATTAGTCAGCTGCCTGACTAACCAGTGCCTGTGCCACAGCTCTGACAGAGAGGAGGGCCATTTAAAGAAGGAAAATTGAATGCACATGCTTTAATTTAAGGGGGGAAATGTGGGAAAGGGGGAGAAGGTGATCTGAAAGAAGATATTACTCAGGCAGGCACTTCTCAGAGAGGTTTGCCATGTAACCTCTTTTGGACACTATACAGACTTTCTGATTTACATAGGTTTCAAACAAGGTTCTTGAGTATTTAGAGATATTAAGTGCCTGCTGGTGAAGGGAAAGAAGGGGTGCATCAAGTGAAGAAAAACAAGTGTGTGTTTCCTACTTAAAAGAGGAGGCACAGAAGGATGGAATCAAATTGAGAATTCAAAAATACAAACTTACACTTTTTCTCAAGTGCTCATGGATCATTCTCAAGGATAGACCATATGCTGGGTCACAAAGCAAGTCTCAATAAATTTTAAAAGATTGAAATCATACAAAACTCTTTCTCAGATCATAAAGGAGTGAAGTAGGAAATCAATAATAGGCACAGTGGCAGAAAATTAACAAATATATGGAGGCTCAGCAGCACACTCTTAAACAACCAGTGGGTCAAGGAAGAAATTACAAGAGAAATCAGTAAATATCTCAAGGCAAATGAAAAGGAAAACTGAAACACAACATATAAAAATGTATGGGATACAGCAAAGGCAGTGCTAAGAGGAAAATTTATTGCCCTACATGCTTATATCAAAAAAGAAGAAAGAGCAAAAATCAAGGAATTAACTGTCCACTTGGCAGAACTAGAGAAAAAAGAGCAAAGTGACCCCCAAAGCAAGCAAAAGGAAGGAAATAATGAAGATTAAAGTAGAAATAAATGAAATTGAGAACATGAAAACAATAGAGAAAATCAATAAAAACAGAAGCTGGTACTATGAGAAAATCAATAACATTGATGAACCCTTAGCGAGCTTAAAAAAAGAAGACAGAGGATGCAAATAAATAAAATCAGAAATGGAAGAGTAGAGAGAACCACTGACCCCACAGAAATAAAGGAAGTAATGAAAGGAAACTATGAACAACTTTATGCTAATAAACTCGACAATGTAGCAATGTAGATGAAATAGACAACTTCCTAGAAAGGCATGAACAACCAACATTGACTCGAGAAGAAATAGATGACCTCAACAATCCAATCACAAGTAAAAAACTGAATCAGTCATTAATAAGCTCCCCAAAAAGAAAAGTCCAGGACCAGATGGCTTCACATGTGAATTCTACTGAACATTCAAGAAAGAATTTGTAACAATCCTGCTCAAACTCTTCAAAAAAATTGAAGAGGAGAGAAAGCTACCTAGTTCATTCTACGAAGCCAACGTCACCCTCATACCAAAGCCAAAGATATTACAAAAAAGACTACAGACTAATCTTTCTAACGAATATAGATGCAAAAATCCTCAACAAAATTCTTGCAAATTGAATCCAGCAGCACATTAAAAGAATTATACAACATGACCAATTAGTATTCATCCTAGGTATGCAAGAATGGCTCAACATTGGAAAATCAATTAATGTAATACATCATATCAACAAATCAAAACAGAAAAACCACATGATCATCTTGATTGATGCAGAAAAGGCATTTGACAAAATTCAACATCCTTTCCTGTTGAAAACACTTCAAAGTATAGGGATAGAAGGGAACTTCCTCAACATGATAAAGGGAATATATGAAAAACCCACAGCTAACATCATCCTCAATGGGGAAAAACTGAAAACTTTCCTTCCAAGATCAGGAACAAGACAAGGATGTCCACTATCACCACTGTTATTCAACATTGTGTTGGAAGTCCTAGCCAGAGCAATTAGGCAAGAAAAAGAAATGCAAGGCATCAAAATTGGAAAGGAAGAAGTAGAACTCTCACTGTTTTCAGACGATATGATAATATATGTTGAAAACCCCGAAAAATCCACAGCAAAGCTATTAGAGCTAATAAATGAGCATAGCAAAGTGGCAGGTTATAAAATCAACACTCAAAAAATCTGTAGTGTTTCTATACACTAGTAATGAACAATCTGAGAGGGAAATCAAGAAAAAAAATTCCATTTACAATTGCAATCAAAAGAATAATATATTTAGTAATAAATTTAACTAAAGAGACAAAAGACCTATACAAAGAAAACTACAAGAAATTGTTAAAAGAAGTCACAGAAGACCTAAACAAATAGAAGGGCATACTGTGTTCACGGATTGGAAGACCAAATATAGTTAAGATGTCAATTCTACCTAAATTGATTTACAGATTCAATGAAATACCAATTAAAATCCAAAAATTTACTTTTCAGAAATAGAAAAACCAATAACCAAATTTATCTGGAAGAACAGGGTGCCCTGAATAGCTAAAAGTATCCTGAGAAAGAACTATGAAGTCGGAGGTCTCACGCTACCTGACTTTAAGGTGTATTATGAAGCTACAGTGGTGAAAACAGCATGATACTGGCAAAAAAATAAATATACTGACCAATAGAATTGAATAGACTGTTCAGATATAGACCCTCTCATCTATGGACACTTGATCTTTGATAAGGCAGTCAAGCCAACTCACCTGGGACAGAACAGTCTCTTCAATAAATGGTGCCTAGAGAACGGATATCCACATGCAAAAGAATGAAAGAGGATCCATATCTCGCACCCTATATAAAAATTAACTCAAAATGGGACAAAGACCTAAACATTAGATCTAAGACCATAAAACTTTTAGAAGAAAATGCAGGGAAATATCTTATAAATCTTATAATAGGAGGTGGTTTCCTAGACCTTACACCCATAGCACAAGCATTGAAGAATAAATAAATAAATGGGAAATCCTCAAAATTAAACACTTTTGTGCATCAAAGAACTTTGTCAGGAAAGTAAAAAGACAGCTTACACAACGGGAGACAATATTTGGAAACGATATATCAGATAAAGATCTAGTATCCAGAATATATAAAGAGATTGTTCAACTCAACATCAAAAAGAGAGGCAACCCAATTTCAAAATGGGCAAAAGACCTGAATAGACACTTCTCAGAAGAGGAAATACAAATGACCAAAAGGCACATGAAAAAATACTCAACTTCCCTGGCTATTAGGGAAATGCAAATCAAAACCACTGTGAGATACCATCTCACACCCACCAGAATGGCCATTATCAATAAAACAGAAAACGACAAGTGCTGGAGAGGATGTGGAGAAAGAGGCACACTTATCCACTGTTGTTGGGAATGTCAAATGGTACAACCATCATGGAAGGCAATTTGGCGGTTCCTCAGGAATCTAATTATAGAATTGCCATATGATCCAGCAATACCATTGCTAGGTATCTACTCAGAGGACATGAGGGCAAAGACACAAATGGACATTTGCACAGCAATGTTTATAGCAGGCTTATTTACAATTACAAAGAGATGGAAACAGTCCAAATGTCCATCAACAGATGAGTGGCTAAACAAGCTGCGGTATATGCATATGATGGACTATTATGCAGCTGTAAGACCAAATAAAGTTATGAAGTATGCAACAACATGGATGGACCTTAAGGACATTATGCTGAGTGAGATTAGCCAGAAACAAAAGGACAAATACTGTATGGTCTCACTGATATAAACTAACATTAATGAATGAACTTGGAAAATTTCAGTTAAGAACAGAGACAAACAGGAGATAGAAATAGGGTAGGTATTGGGTAATTGGAACTGAAGGGATACAGATTGTGCAATGGGACAGATTGTAAAAATTCAGAAATGGATAGCACAATGCTATCTAAGTGTAATACAATAATGTTAGAACACTGAATGAAGCTGAATGTGAGAATGATAGAGGGAAGAGGCCTGGGGGCACAAAGGAAATCAGAAGGAAAGATATACAATGAAGACTGAGATGGTATAATCTAGGAATGCCTAGAGTGTATAATGATAGTGACTAAAGGTACAAATTTAAAAATGTTTTTGCATGATGAAGAACAAAGAAATGTCAATACTGCAGGGTGTTGAAAATAGATGGTACTTAATATTCTAAATTTTTAACTTATGTTTGAGACTAAAGCAAAAAATGTTTATTTGGTACAAAATTTATATTTTGACTAGTGTGGTTCCTAATATAACTTATGTGGGCGGCTTAATTGAACACCATAAGTACATGAAACCTTGGGTAGGGCATGAGATTTTGTAGGTTTGTCCAGAGTGATGCCCCAATAAATCCCAGAATGATTTGAACAGTGAATAAAATAGTATTTGCAAAGTCCCCTTGGGGGAATGAGGAGAACGGGGGAAAATTCAACTTCCCCAAATGGAGAATTCTTGATATTCTTACAAGCAGTGAGGACAACCAAAGCAATAGGCTGAGATCCCAATCTTGGGGGTTGTCCATATGAAATTTAACCCCACAAAGGATAGGCCAAGCCTACTTAAAATTAGGTCTAAGGGTCACCCCCAAGAGAACCTCTTTTGTTGCTCAGATGTGGTCTCTCTCTTTCAGCCAACATGACAAGCAAACTCACCGCCCTCCCCCTCTCTATATGTAACATGACTCCCAGGGGTGTGAACCTTCCTGGCAACATGGGACAGAAATCCTAGAATGAGCTGTGACCCAGCATCAAGTGATTGAGAAAACCTGAACCAAAAGGAGCAAAAGCGAAATGAGACAAAATAAAGTGTCAATGGCTGAGAGATTCCAAACAGAGTCAGGAGGTTATCCTGGAGGTTATTCTTATGCATCAAATAGATATCACCTTTTTAGTTAAGGTGTAATGGAGAGGCTGGAGGGAACTGCCTGAAAATGTAGAGCTGTGTTCCAGTAGCCATGTTTCTTGAAGATGATTGTATAATGACATAGTTTTCTCAATGTGACTGTGTGATTGTGAAAACCTTGTGTCTGATGCTCCTTTTATCTACCTTGTCAACAGACAAGTAGAACATATGGAGTAAAAATAAATAAATAATATGGGGAACAAATGTTAAGGTAAATTTAGTAGATTGAAATGCCAGTGATCAATGAAAGGGAAGGGTAAAGGGCATGGTATGTATGAATTTTTTTCTGTTTTCTTTTTCTGAATTGATACAAATGTTCTAAGCAATGATCATTTTGATAAATATACAGCTATGTGATGATATTGTGAATTACTGATTATATATGTAGAATGGAATGATCATGTGGTAAGAATGTTTGTGTTTGTAGTTATGTTTAAAAATTTTTGTAAATAAATAAATAAAACCTCACACCTATGGCCAATTGATTTTTGACCAGGGTACCAAGTCCACTCAGTGGTAAAAAAAAAAAAAAAGTAGTCTCTTCAACAAATAGTGTTGGGAAAATTGGATATCCATATTTGAAAGAATGAAGGACACCTACCTCACATCATATACAATATTAACTCAAAATGTATCAAAGATCTAAATATAAGAACCATAACTATGCCTAGAAGACAACATAAGAAAGTATCTTCAAGGCATTCTGTTAGACAGTGGTTTATTAGACTTCACAGCAAAAGTGCAAGCAACAAAAGAAAGAAGAGATAAATGGGACCTCCTTCAACTTAAAAACTTTTGTACATCAAAGAACATCATTAACATAAAAATACAACCTACAGAATGGGAGAAAATATTTGAAAACCATATATGTCATAAGGGATCAATATCCAGAGCACATAAGTAATCCTACAACACAATTAAAAGAAAAACAGCCCATTTAAAAAATGAGCAAAAACTTGTAAAGAACATTTCTCCAAAGAAGGTCTACAAGTAGCTAATTAACACATGAAAAGATATTCAATGATGCTAGCCATCAAGGAAATGCAAATCAAAACCACAATGAGATACCAATTTACACACACTAGAATGGCTACTAATAAAAAATGGAAAATTACAAATGTTGGGGAGAATGTGGAGAAATAAGAATACTCATTCATTGCTGGATGGAATGTAAAATTGTGCAGCCACTGGTGAAGACAGTTTGGTAGTTCCTCAACAAGTTCAGTACAGAAATACCATATGGCCCAGTGTGCTGGTTTGAGGCTGTTGTGTACCCCAGAAAAGCCATGTTCTTTCAGTCCTGGTCCAATATTGTGGGAGCAAACCTATTGTTTAGAGTTGAATCTTTTTTATTAAGTTGTTTCCATGGAAATGTGAACCATCCAAGTGTGGATGGGACCTTTCAATTAAGTGGTTTCCAAGGAAATGTATCTCCACCCATTCAAGGTGGGTCTTAATCCACTTACTCGAGTCCTCTAAGAGGGAGCCATCTTGGAAAAAGCTCAGAGCCAACACAGAGAGGTTTGAAGATGCAGAAAGAAAACACCTCCAGGGAAGCTGTTTGAAACCAGAAGCCAAAGGACTGCAGGTGCCAGCCACATGCCTTCCCAGCTTACAGAGGTGTTCTGGATGCCATCAGCCTTTCTTGAGTCAAGGTATCTTTCTCTGGTTGCCTTAGTTTGGACATCTTTATGGCCTTAGAACTGTAAACTTGTAACTTAATAAATACCCTTTATAAAAGCCACCCCTTTCTAGTATATTGCATTTATAGCAGCATTAGCAAACTAAAACACCCAACAATCACAATTCTAGATATATTCAAAAAAAACTGAGAGCAGGGACTCACACAGATATTTACACACCAAGGTTCATAGCAGCATTATTCATAAGTTCCAAAAGATGAAAGCAACCCAACGGCCCATCAACAGATGAATGGATAAACAAAGCATGGTATGCACGTAGAATGGACTTATTATTTAGTCATAAAAAGGAATGAAGTTCTGGGCGGCTGCCGTAGCTCAGCAGGCAGAGCTCCGACCTGCCGTGCTGGAGGTCTGGAGTTCGATCCCTGGTGCCTCCTGCCCATATGCAAATAAAAAAAAAAAAAAGGAATGAAGTTCTGAAGCATGCAAAAATATAGATGAACTTTGAATGCATCATGTTGAGTGAAATAAGCCAGACACAAAAGGACAAATATTGCATAATCTAACTTATATGGAATAAGAATATGCAAATTCATAAAGTCAGAAACTATAATACTGGTTAGCCATGGCCAGGTGAGGGTGGAGAATGGGGAGTTAATGTTTAATTGGTATGGAGTTTCTGTTTGGGGTGGAAAAGTTTTGGCAATAGATGAAGGTCATGGAGACACAACTGTGTGAATGTAATTAACACCACTTAATTGTATGTTTGAAAGTGGATAAAATGGGAAATGTTAGGTTGTATAATAAGTTACCAGGAGAAATAACAATAGAACTGTGCAACACAAAAACAAACTGTGGGCTATAGTTAGTAGTATTTAATATTATTGTTACATCAATTTTAAGAAAAGTATCACACTATTGCAAAATGTTAATAATAAGGAAAACTGTGGGGGTGGGGGTACATGGGAGTGCTGTGCTTCCTGCATCATTTTTCTGTAAACCTGTAACTGAACTAATAAAAAAAATTTGGTGGATCTGGGTATCTGGGGTGCAGAGGTGGTGATGTTAGAGCTCCCTGTAAGGGTTTTTTTTAAATTATTTTTGCAACTGTCCTGTAACTTTGAAGTTATTTCAAAATAAAATTGTGTTAAGAGGGGCAGAAAAAATTCAATGTGGTGAGGGGTCAAGAATTTTTATGACCACTACAATTTTTAAACAAGGAATATAATATCTCATTTAGCCCTCCCAACAGCTTTGTGTGGGAGGTATTATTATTATTATTATTATTATATTCTATAAAGAAGAAAGTGAAGCTCAGAGAGGTTAAGTAGCTTGGCCAAAATCACATAGTTAGCAAGTGATAGAAGCAGGATTGTTAATCTCTAAAGCCCATGCTTTAACCCAGTTGTCTTCGAACTTTCTTGTACATTCAGAATCACTGGGGACTTTGTGTGAAATACTAACTGCTGGGACCCACCCTCAGAAATTCTGATTTAGAGGGACTGAGATGGGATCCAATAATCTGTGGGTTACAAGGCCCACCTCACCAGTCCCCAGATACTTCTGCTGCAAGTGGTCCTCTTTAAGAATTCTCAGCTCTTCTCTTTGTGTGGTACCCCTGGGCAAGGAAGCTGATTCCATCCTCTTCACAATACACTTAGACTAGACTTTAAATAAGCTATAACCATGACTCTCTTGTGCCCTTTGATCTTCTTTCACTTCCTGGAATTGCTTGATGAGTTCAAAGGACCTTCACAGTAAGTTCAGAGAATCTTGATTAAAGGGCATGCGTGTCTTTATTGAAGCATTTATCCCAGCTGGCTAATATCCCAAGAGAAGGGAATGAGCTCTTCCCCAGCCCAAGCCCCCAAATTAGGGAGAGGTAACTAGTGGCTCTGTTGCAAATCAAGTCTCCCTCAACACATTCAAGAAGAGATCATTTGTTTGGCCTTGAATTGTGCTATTTGATCTTTGATTATTTGTTACTCTGCACCCCGATCTGTACAACTCCCAGGAGGAAATGAAGCAAACATTGGATCCCAGAGACAAATCTGCCTGCTATAGTGAGTGCAAAAGCCTTCCCAGCTGCTAGGATCTTGGCCCCACTATGTAACTGAGAAATCAGGATTTAAGGGATGATTTTGAGTGCTGAATCATTATATAAATATTCCTTTTTACTTTCTGGTATATGGGAGTAGACAGAGGGAAATACCTGAAATCTCTAAATTGTAATCCAGCTGCCTTGATCTCTGATAATGATTACATAGCCCTTATCTTTTGTCACTGTGATTGTAAAAACCTTGTGACTAACCTTCATTAAAACCAGTTTTTCAACTTTAAAGTCTTGTAATCACTAAAGACAGACCCTGATGTTTATTAATGCAGGGTCTTGGGTCAGCCCAGAACTAACTCAGCCCAAGTTAGTTATCTTGGTTATTTTGATAACTAAGACTGGATCTAACTAAAGTGGGCCTACTTGACGTGCACTGTAGTTTAGATTTTAACCTACAAGTCACCTATATCTCATTCCACCATTTTCTTACATATGTTTTCTAAGCATGTAATTATCTGCACATGTTCAATGCATGTAATTAATCTGTGCATGCTCAATAAGTAGATCACTTGTAATTACATCATCTGAGGCAACTGTGCTCATTATCCTAAACCTTGCCCATCTTTTTCCCTAATAAAACTATCAGAATTACTGCAGTTCAAGAAGACAGATTTGGAGCCAATAGGCCATCTGCTCTCCTACTATGCACTTAATATGCACCTGCTCTCTTTGAAACTCCAATGTCTCAGGAATTGGTTATTGAGCACATGGTGGCAAAATAATCCATGGCCTTTGTCCAGTAACAATGGCAGCTACTGGGGCATGGTTTCCCTTCTCATGCCTGCAAGCTGTCATTCTCCTGGTCTCAGTCCAATTATCTGTATTAGTGTTTAATTCTGCTTTGGTACTCCTTCAATACACTGTTCTCATCCTCACCTTCTCAAAAAAGCAACCCCCCTACCCATTTCCCTTCAGCTCCTCCCTCACCCCAATCCCCCACTCCAGGTTTCTATGGAAGAAAGATCCTCCATTACTTTGTGGCTGTGACTCTCCAACAAGTATTTCTTTAAGACATGCCATTAGAAAGGAGATAGGGCAAGCAGGCAAAAGAGTCATTAATACCTTTAAATATAATCAGATTAGAGGACCAATTCAATAAAACCCAGAGCCAACTCAGAAATCTTATCTGTAAGATTCTGTTTCTCAAGAACCACTCTCAGAACCAAAATCTGTATTAGTCATGGTTCTCCAGGAAATCAGAACTGATTATGTGTGTGTGTGTGTGTGTGTGTGTGTGTGTGTGTGTGTGTGTATAAGAAAGAGAGAGAATTGGTTCATATCCAGATGACTATGGGAATTGACAAATCTGAACTCTGTAGGGTAAGCAATCATCTAGAAACACTGATGAAGGTGAAATTTAATTCCTGAGGAGAAGCTGGCTGGCTGAAGTCAAGGCAAAAATTCTTCTTTCTAGCTTCTGAAACCCTCACTTCTGGCTTTTACTTTCTCCAGCCAATTAGATGAGAAGACTACCCATCTTGCTGAGGGAAGGCTCCTTTATTGATTGAAGATGCAATCAGCCTTAAGATATAATCAACTGACTAATGATTTCAATCCATGAAATACTCTCACAGTAACAACCAGGCCAGTACTAGCTTGACTGAACAATCGGACACCATAACCTAGCCAAGTTCACACATGAACTTAACCATCACACTCACCATTCCACTTCGGAAAAGATGAAACCACTCAATCATTATATAGGGGAAATAGCACAGAAGACTAAACACTGCACTCTGTCACTTACTTTGCATAAGTCACTTTAATCTTTTTGAGTCTGTTTCCTCATGTATTGGATGTTACATATATTATGTATGGGTGTGATGAGAACTGTATTTTAAAAGTAAATATTAAAGCACTTGGCACACAGGGGCTCAGTAGTACTAATACCAATAAATCTAAAATGTATTCAATTTTATCATATGTCAGGCACACTTCTGGTCACTACATTAGGATTAATTTATTTAAATTACAACAACATCTGAAAAAAGTACCTTGTATTGCGCTTATTTTACAGATGAGGAATCAGATTCAGGGTGGTAGAGAAAGTTGCCCAAGGTCAGAAAGAAGCAGCGCCAAAATCCAAATTTTACTATTCCAAAGCCTGCTGCTACTGCTGCTACCACTACTATCATCTTTGTCATTTCCTAAGGGCCTGCATTGTGCAATGCACTCAGACAGTTATGAGGAACACAAAGAATAATTATGTGTGGGCATTGTCCCCAATGAGTACTTTGAGTTCACAGTCTGGATCAGATATGCAGGCAAGGC